>CAEFZY010005985.1:0-168371 GCA_903066815.1 Brachyrhaphis roseni
AATCAATCAATCAATCAATCAATCAATCAATCAATCAATCAATCAATCAATCAATCAATCAATCAATCAATCAATCACTTTATTTAGGTAAATTGTCCACATCAAACAGGAAACAACAAAAGAAAACAAAAAAAAACCCCCAGCAATAAACAAGCCCACAGTTTACCAAAAAAGGAATAGGCTGAAGCAAAGCTTATTCTTGCCTACCCTGTTTTTTATACCTAACAACCTACCAGGTTATATTCACAATACATATATTAATCTACATAATACTAGGACCCCAAATGATGTATGTAATTAAACCCTTGTATGACAATTGAAATTTTTGACTTGGCTGTCCACTTGAAATGACTACTTGGGCAAGGACCAGCCAGAAAGTCCTTGAAACTGCAGAGATCCATGACCCAAATAGAAGAAATGTTAACAGGAAACTACTAATTGTATAGTGAAATCTAATGGAGAGTGGTAGGCAGCTATAAGAAGTCATATAGCACACCAGTCTTGTGATTTTTTTTTTTCTGGGATAAATACAAACACTGAATGGGAGCCTTGATTATCCTCAATCAGCCACATATACATTTTAATAAACTTCCTCCTTATGCAGTCCTCTTTTCACCTCTAAATGTTTAACCTCATTTTATGCTGCTTAAATGGAAGGTAGTGTTAACTTTCCGTGCCTGTTCAATAAAGTGTTGCTCAGGGAATTAATCCAGAGACATTGCTACAGAGAGGGGAGATTTACAAGCCTATGACAGCAGCAGGAGTCAGAGCTTTAAGAGGCGCTCCACACAGACGTGTCCAGGGCACAGGATGCAACGGTTACTTTCCTTCCGATCAGGGGACAGCTACAGAAGTCTCCTACCTGGACTAGGAGAAAAAGGACTAGACTGTTGCTCACCAGTCAGGTTTAAAAGCCATGTGCTTGACTGGCACTGTTTCTTGCAGGAAGAAGGTCCTGGGTTTGAATCCCAGTGCATGGATTTTACATGTTCTCTCAGTGTCTGAGTGGGTTCTCTCCAGGTACACCAGTTTCCTCCCACAGTCAAAAAACACATGCGGTAGGTTAACTGGTCTATCTAATTATCCTTATGTGGGTGTGTGCATGCATGGTTGCTTTTTCCATCTGTCACTGTGTTACCCTGCAATGGATTGGTGATCTATCCAGGGCGTACTCTGCTTCTCACCCAATGGTTGCTGAAGATAGGTCCCACATCTCTCGCTGACTCTGAATGGATAAACATTTAGATAATGGATGGATAGCAAAGCAACCTGGGCCTTGTTAACACATTAACAGTCCTACAGGCTGAATATGCAACGATACACTGATGCACTAATTCATGTGAAAGGAGCGTTGACCCAGTATTAAGTGCATTTACAGTTTAAAAAGATCTTTTCAATGAATGAATGACTCAATCAAGTTTATTTGCACAGCACATTTCAGCAACATTGCAATTCAAAGGGATTTTCATTGTGAAAACATAAAAGTCATTAATACACATTGATTAATGTTCCATTTATTATGGGTTAGTAGCAGTACTAAACAGCTGGGATTTTAGTTTTGATTTAAAGGAACTCAAATGTTTTTTTGTCAGTTTATTTTATGTATAGTCCTATTTTCCTGAGATACTGAATTTGGAATTTTTTTCATGAGCTGTAAGTTTTGAAATGAAAATTAATACGATGGGTTTAGTGAACTACTGAATTACATTTTCTTTTCTGTAACATTGCATTTTATTGAAAAACACTTATTTTACTGCAAATTAAATAAAATAAAATTAAAAAAGTCTTATTAATCACAAATGGAAACTGAATCTGTACCTAAATGAACACAATTGTGTTATGGCGATTCAGTGACATTTTACAAAAACTTTTCTGGAGACGACTGTGTTTCTAACATTTTTATCAATATTTGTTTGTAGGAAGAGAAAAACTGGAGTCTTACTGAATAGATTAGAATATGTGTTCTGTTGCATCGGGTTGTCAGATTGAACGTACCTTTTGAAAATAACCAGTAAGTCCAGATTTCAGTGTTCATTTTTGTTTGTTTATTTTACTGGTCTAATCGGTTTATATGCATTTTCATAAACGTAAATGTAATTTTTTGATGAAAAATAAATAACAAAATCCTAAAAGACATGCAATTAATCTGTTTAATGAACTTCCGTGAGTGAATTGAGTTACTAAAAATAAGCTCTTTTTTTTATAGCATTCAGTAGAAAACCATCTTAAGAAGAACGCATCCTTGCTGTGTATTCAAAAAGAAACTGAAGGGAATAAAAAAAGTACCGATTTTTCCAAACTTTTACTTTTTTTTCTCATGTCAACAAAACAACAGACTCCAGGCGGGCTCATCTACCTGAAAGTTGAGCTGCCTGACAACCATGAGACCAACAGCTGCGGCTGCTCCTCTGCGCGCTGCTCCCGCTGCTGGTCAGTGAGCAGTCCTGCTGCTGCTGCTGTTCAGTTTTGACCGATCAATTAGTCTGGCATGTTAATGTGAGTCCCGCAGGATGCTGATTGGCGAAGGAGGCTGCGGACGTGCCGTAGTTAAGGCGAGTTAAGTCTAAGCTGGGCGTTATCAGGAGTTTCACAAACGGCGTCACAGATCTGTACTGTGATAATAAACACTGGTGCGTGTATTTTTGCTGAGCAGCCAGACCTCAGATCTTGAGATGAAACTTAAATCAGCGGTGAGATCAGCCCAATCAGCATGTTTGGGGCTGTGAAGGCAGCAGTTGGGTTTTTCTCGTGGTGGATTAGATTCGGAACTGGTTAGGGTGTGTTTCAGGTTTAATTTTGTTCGTGTGCTCATTCAGTCTGTCTGTTTTCTGTAATGTTTTAGTTTCTGTGGTTTCCCAGTTGGCCATCGCAGTTTAATTTATGCTCAGTGGATGATTTTAGTTGGGCCAGGTGTTTCCTCTTTATGGATCCATCAATATCACTGCAACACTTTCACTGCAATAACATTGTAAACGAATGACATCAGCGTCCCCAACTGGTTAGGTATCACAAATGTCACAAATGACACTATGCAAATAACTTTGTGGTTTTCATAAGTGAAAAACGCTACTTTGAAAAATACTGCATCCTCTGTGGGATTGCATGGGCAGTATCTGTGAACACCCATCCTCAAGACTTGAGATTAAAGTTAAGCTCATTCTGTTCATCAATATGCTTTGAACTAAGCATTTCTACTGTAGCTTTCATCTTTAGGGTCGTTGTGCTGCGGGAAGGAAAATCCCTTCTCCACTTTCAAGTGTTTTGCAGCCTTTGACAAGGTTACTTCCTTTATTTTCCTGTATTTAGCTCAGCCCACATTACCAGAAACTCCAACCATCCTGCCTGTCCCTGCCAAAGAGAAGCATCCTTACAACATGATGCTGCCACAGCCAGGTTTCACAATGATTATGCATCTCTAGTGTTCCCACACACAGGCTCAAAATAGATTTTTTGGCTCCTCGGACCAGAACACATTCTTCCACGTTTGTTGTGTCCTTTTTATCGGTTGTCCTCAAGATGACCTCAGACGGATTATGGGAATTTCTAAGGCCTAGTACACACTTATTAGACAACTTGTATGTTGATTCCAAAGCGTGAGTTTCACCAATTAGGGTCTGTTAGAGGCTTGGGTATGTCTACGTGCATCCTGGATGTTTATGACCGAGTGGTCTGTGCGTGCTGGACAATTATAGTCTCAGACAAAAGTAAGAGGGTGGTACAAAAGACAGCAGACAGCAAAAACAACAGCTCAGATTATGTGCCGAAGAAGAAAAACGATGACGACGCTTGTTTTAAAGAAGCACAGTAAGGAGAGATTTGCAGATTATCCACATTAGGCATGTGGATAATCTCTTTATTCTTTCTTTTCTTCTTCCCCTTTTCAGTGTATAAACCAACACATTCTCACCCCCATGAGGCTGTAGTGGAACCTGTATGTATCTCTGGCTTCACGTGGCACAATGGTTCTTCGTGAAGGTCGGCTTTATGGTTGTCCTGTCAACTCCTTCTTCCACCTGAGCTGTGGATGTCTGCTGCTCCCCCAGAGTTCCCAGAGACCTCTTGCTTACCTTTGTGATGTTCCTCAGCTGTTGCTGACCTGCATGAAAGCTCAGGTGGATGGCCAATGGCGGATCCTTTTTGCTAAATGACTTTTGAAGGGAATTGCTAACATTCAATCTATCAAGGGGTCAAAAACAAATACTTCAATATATAAAAAAAGGTATGATCAGGTTTTTATTTATAAACAAAAATGCACTACTTTGTGTTGGTATGCTGTAAGTCCAAATAAATTATGGTTTTGCTTGTAAGGAAAAAAGTTCAAAGGGTGCAGATATGTTTGCGAGGAAACGCAGTTAAAGAACCTATCATTTCTAGCAACTCTAAGCTGCCTCTCCTTTTGATTAGTTGGTTTGTGTAGTCACTGTTCAATCAGGTGTAATAATCATGTAAAACATGTGCACTTATAACTCAAGCAGCACAGGCATAGAGCAGGTGCGTTTCTGTTTTATATCTGCAATCAAATGTTGACAGACCGCAAAAAAATTGTTCCTAAATGGAAGCTTTTTAAACTGCTACATCTTACTTTAACTGTCATGTTGTGGTGCAAAGTTAAATTTGGAAAAGTAGTTATTTCTCACTCAAATCTGTCCCTAATATACCTATTTTTGCTGTTACCTGGCAAGTCTGGAGCTACTTCCAGTTGGCAATAACCAACAGGCAGGAAACTTCTCTAATTATTATCTTTGTGGAGCAATAATACTAAAACGTCCGCATTATTAAACTGTCCTTGAAAGATTACATTCACATTCAACATACTGATTAGGTATTCAACAGATGTCTTGAAAACCCTGAGAAAAAGAGCGTGCGGCTCTAAGTGTTTATTTGAAAAGCTGTCGTTTTAGACCTGGAAACTTTATGATATTTAATAACGTAATTTGTACAGAACTTAAGACACATTGGCTGCAACAAGGTCATCCTGTTTAAACCTAGATACTCTGCAAAGGCACTAACCTCTACCTCAAGATTACATTATGATTGATATTTCACATTTCTGTGCATGTGAAACAGAAATACTTTTCAGTCAACATTGAGATACATAAATTACATTAAGCACTCTGTTTAAAACTGAAATGTCAAGGATCCCTCTCTCTGTATGCTCCAAAATAATAAAATATTACAGTAGAAAAGTCATGTTCTATTGGTTTTGAGATAAAGTGAGAAAAATGCAGCAAAACCAGTAAACAGTTTGAATGTAAGATTATGCTACTGCAATAAAAGATACATTTACACAAAGGCTTCTTACTCATCTTTACCCGAGTCTGGCAACAAATATTACTGCCACTAACTAGCAGATCATCCTGTAGGTTTTCCAACCTTCTTTGGACACCACAAGTGTGTTTTCAAGACTTCACAAGTGAGGTAAACACTATCTGCTACATTACAAAATCCCAGCTTGGCTCAGTCTTGGTTTTCACCTCGACAGAAAACATTATTTTTTTCCCCTGCTGCGATTATCCCAGCGTGATTGGATCTGAGCGGGCGAGGGCAGACGGCGTGCGCGAGTCCTGAATAATTCAACCTGCTCATTTACATGGGCTTTGCTTACAGTGAAGCTGCATCTGCCAGTCACACTGCTGTTAAACACACCCATGATTATGACTTGTTCTCCCCCTGCCCCCCGGCATTACGCGCTTGTATTAAATACAGAGAGATTTTTGGGGAGAGTGTGCATGCATTTGTCAGGCAGTGACACAGAATATTAATACTCTCTGTTTGCAAGTGTTAACTTGCGTGTGTGTGTGTGTTTTGCTCCCACCATGGGCGGTGCCACTTTGAGCAGTGTTACTTAAAGAAGATGGATGTCACATATGGAGCGTGTGGCCCTCTGGCTCCGGTATAGACTTATGACAGTCTGTTCATCATCAGAACCAGTTTACTGTTGCCTTTGCATAATGATCCTGTTTAGATGGATATTTTCTTAGAGTTTCTAAATGCTTCGAGTCATGTATCATGCCCTGTCTCAATGGCTCCCATGAGGAAGCCATCGCTTTGTTTCTAATGTGCACAAATGTGTTTTAAGCATATTGCACTGGCATAGTTTGTGTTGTGACAATAAAACAAGATTTTTAAGGAAGCAAACACAAACAAGTGTCCAGGCACTTGCTAATAATTACTTGTTCATTGTCCTGCTACATAACCAAGGTTTGCTTAAATGCATCGTCACAGACTTGTTCTCCTTTAGGATTTTCAGAGAGGAATGTTCCTCAACAAGAATAAATTATTCCTTCAGAAAAGAGACTTTTCTATTCTCACATTTCAGTCCATACCTGAAAAAGACCTTAATCAAGCACATCAGATAACAACACTGTAAATATGTGCAGTACATATGTTTAACTTGTATCAAATCTGGACATAGTTTTTTTTTTTTTTGACATATCAGGAAAACAAACAACAACAACAACAACAACAAAACAAAAACAGTTAAGTGATTTATAAAATAATAAAAACATATAAATAACTCAATGTTTGTAAGTCAAGGGCAGATTTAGCTCTGTTTTCTTTTTTCTTTTCTTCAGTTCATTTTTCCATGTTTCCTGCTGTTGTTGTGCAAATTTAACTTTGTATTCACAAGAATCACACCTTTTGCCCAGCTGAAAGTTTCTACAATTTGCTGAGTCATCATCATTGAATTACTGTTTTACAGCAATCATTCTCAGCACTTGAATCCAGCAAAGAAGCCCAAATATTGAGGCAGGGATGGGAAAGGTCATTGGAATTAGATTAAACAATCAGAAAAAGAAATGTAGTACAGCTCTGACTGAAGGAAAGCAGGGAAACTAAGAAAAGGAGGGCAATTAACACAGAACTAAAAAAAAAAAAAACTTTAAACAAAAAAAGGAGAGGCCTGATAATAATCTAAGAAAATGTCATCAAAACATAAAAGAAACAGAATAAAAGAATAAACTAAACAGGTACATTTAACCCAAATTGCAACACAATTTCAGCATCAATTAATACAGAGAACTGAACACTTATTGAACAAAATGAAACAGGAGGTTAATTATCAAAACACAAAAGAAAACCAAAACCCAAACACCCCTGGATCATGACAGTCAGACAGGTTTTACTGGAGTGTTTTCTTACTTCCATATATCAGGCAGTAATCAGGTTTGCTAGTAAAATTGAGTCTTTCTTTCCAATAAACATTGTTATGTCATGATTTGTTGTTTTCATGATTTTCCAAACCACATAGAACCCAGTTGGTTTAGACAGTTTTTTTCTTTCCCACTTGAAAAAATATTTTGAAGCTTCTTTTACTCCACTGATCTTAGATCCTACAATCGGCTCGATAATATCAAAGAAATAAAAAATGCAAAAGCAAAAGAAACTTGTAAGGGGAAAACCTTACAGTTCGATGAAAACTGTGAATTAGTTTTATTTTTCTGATGTTGACACAGCTTCTGTTGAGTTCAGTTGTAAAAAGTCTTTGTAGGAGTCTGCACATTTCCGCCCTGGAAACACAAACAGGCTCACACCATGTTCAGACATGCTCCATCTGTTTGTGCTTTGTTTTTCATTTGGCCGTCAAATACCAAATAACAGTGAGCGTACGAAAAAGCCAAACAAAAGCTCCCGCACAAAAATGAGTGCTGAGATAGCAGAACATACAGCCATGAACCATTTTCACCTTTTTGATAAAAATTCTGGATTCACATTTTCATTTCTACACAAACAAAATGTTAGCAATTCGTTTTCGCCTAAATTAATCCTTCCTGGAAACAACTTTAAATATTTTTCTTTGGATGCACTCGAGGGAAAAGGCATGCTGTAGAAAGAAAAACAAGCTCAAAACTTGTATTTCCTGCATTCATATGGGGGAATTTTTCTGAAGTTAGAGAGTGCACTTGTGAGTGTGCACAGATGATTTTGGGGGTGTGAGCACATTTGTGTTGTCACATATGTGCAGGCAGGTGTGTGTTCTCAAGTGGGAGTTTCACATGGCTCATTTTGATTACATTCATGAAAAACTTTTCATTTGTTTGACTGATGTTGTTTGTGAGTAAAAAAAAAAAAAAAAGCGGGGGGACATGAATCCCAGAGAGGCACGGCCCCAAACATGGAGAAACCTGTTGGGATAAAGCCAGAAATGACAGACTAGTGCTGATGAAGGCTAGTCTAAACCCATGACTAGATTGAGCTTTGTCATCAGAACTGATACTTTGCAGTTTGATTGCATCATTAATATTTGCTAAAAGAATAAAAGTCACCAAAATCTTCTCCCTTTTGACGTGCTTAGGGTTGTCATAAGCTTAAATTTCAAGAAAACTGGTCACTTTTAGGGGCTGTCACACTGTTTCCCAACGCCAGGTTACACCAAATAATAGCCTCATAGTGTTGGGCTATCCAAGTTTGTGTGCTCCCAGCTGGAGCTAAATGGCCCTTCCTTTGGAGCCACTTTAAGTGTTTGACATGCTGAGGTGAGGGAATCTATACTCATGAGATTCAGAATAATGTTGCATGATTTTAAGAAATCTTTTTAACAGGCATCTGCTTTAATATTTGAGCAGCACTAAATTCTGTAGCAATTCTGTAGCTCGAATCACAAAATGTTTAGACATCTAAAAAAAAAAGGCATACTGATTTAGTTGCAAATCAAATTGATGCATTGTGACATTTGATGTTATTTATCTAAAGGCTGCATATGTTTGTATGTAAAGGCAGATATGTAATAGTGTGACAAAAGTCTTTGAAAAATAAGCTTCACGGTTAAAATTAAACACTTTCTGAGAAGGGAAAGCTTGAATTCTCAGGAGGTGATTACTGGAGTGAAAAACAAATGGATTACTACTGACACGATGCTATTGTGGATGAAAGTGTGGAGCTGGACTAAGCTGAAGAGATTAGTTTGTGAATGACATTTAATGAAAGTCAAGAAACTGGAAGACCTAAACATAAGTGAGAACTAAGAAATAAACTAGAAACTAAATTCACAAAATTCAAACTGTATAAACTCAAAGTCCAAGGTATTTTTTTTTTTAAGCTCCATCTTAGAAAGTTCAAATCAACATTTTCAGACAGGCTAAGCTTTACAGCAACCACTCAAGTCTTTCTAATTTGTAATCTTTGTAAATTATTACTATTTTATCAACCCTCAGCTTTTAAATACCAGTTTTTCTCTGTTTGGTAAAACTATGCCTTGTTCTCCCGGTTCATTTAATTTCCTTTTAGTCAATTTTGTCTTATCTCAATTCTTTCTGCTCATTTTAATATTCCTCTCTCTTTTGTTGTTTTAATCGTTTCAGTGTTGTATTTATTTGTGGATTTTAGATGAATGTGTAAACGGGTGGCGTTCTCTCAGTGACGTTGCAACAAACTCAAAAATTATTCTCAGCAATCTGTCACAGATTGGCTGGTTGAAACTTTTGGTCATCTGTTGTCTCCACTGTGGAAATTGATTTCCAAAAAAGGGCCATCAAGGTATTTAGAAATCAGGCCTTTTTACTCAGCAGGGGTTTTCAACACCACTTGTCACTCTGCTGTTTAGAAAGCATCTGACTGCAGCATGTTAATATGAAATGTTGTCGTTTTGTTCATCTGTGTGTAACCATTGTGCCTTGATCTCCTGCATCTCGCAGCGAAGGTGTTGTTTCTTAGAGTTATGTATGTCTAAAAATTCCTGAATGACCTAACACCTATACTTGTTAACATTTAATTTTTACTTGCATAAAACATAGTTTCCCTTTTAGCTCTCTCTATGTTTCTGATGGGTTTTCATGATAGATGTTTTGCCTGCAGGTCTGATCGTAGTTCTGGTGTATTTGCAGCTCATTGCAAATACAACAGGTGTTTTCCACCTTTGTCAGTGGGAAACACAATAACATGCAAAGGTGTTCACACCTCATGAGCTTTCTCACATTTTGTTACATTACAGACACAAATGAATGTCATTGTAAAGTAAAAAAAATTGGGTTTAATGTTTTTTTTTGTACTTTACAAATCGAGCTTTTATGGAAAATAGCAAGAGAAATCCATAAGAAGTCCCTTTTGCAGTTTGTCACAAGTCAATACGCAAAAGTAGTATAGATTGGATACTTGCACTACAAGGTAGTTCAAAAACATACTGACTCAGGGGACTGAATACAAATTCAATCCACTCTTTTTTAAATCACTTATAAAAATAGCTTTATGCTCTATTTTATGTGATTTATCACATGAAATACTGATAAATCACACCGAAGTTGGAGACAAAATCTGGAATATGCCTACTTTTGCTAGGAAACATCTCCAGCTTTTATATCAACATTTCGAGAGTCATATAGACATGCAAACATGGCTGAAGCTATTTAAGTAAGTCTGCATGTAGTTGGCTTTCATAACAATCTATTTGGAGTTGCGAGTGAATTTCTTCTTGGACCGCAAAGCGACTGGGAGGCATAATATTAGATATGCATATCGTTTTTCCTGTTAGCTGTTATTGCTATTTCTGGTTTTCATATCCACAAAGAAAATTTACATTTACTGAAGTTGCACATTGGAACTTGAATAAACAAGTACGCCGACATCACTTTAGGACTTTGCTTTAAGCCTTAATGACTTTTATGTCCTTTATATTCCAGATGGCACTTTATTTCAAATAAAATAGTTACAAATTCAAACCATTTAAAATGGTTATAAATTCAAATAAAACTGTCCTTCCCTACCAATGTTTGCAATGGGGAGATTTTACAATGAAACAGCTTTCCTCTGTGCTACATTTGGCCAATTTTAGCTGTATAAAGGGATCCCTTATTTTAAAAACTATCTTGAATTAAATTAAGATAAAAAGCAGGCACTAAAGGTTGATTTATTCAGAAAAATCAAGGCTGTTTTCTCCAGTCAGGCAGCTTTCCAAGTCAAAAGACTACAACTCACTTCTGAAGCTGCCAGTCTGACAATCAAACACTATTTTTAAGCAGATTCAAGGGAGATGTGACAGCAGGGGTCTAAACAATTTATTCTGTTACCTTGGTGTTTTACCCTCTATCAATCAGGAAAATGTTAATCTTTACACATGCTGTCTTCAGTCTGACTGTGCATCCAGCTTGTGTAGAAATTTAATTGTCTTTAAAAAGAGAAAACCCACTTTTTAGCTTTGCGTTTTGTGATGCTGCTTGTAGAAACAGCCCTGTCATCTTTAGTTGCACTGCAGATCTCACAGATACCAGCATTTGGAAATGCCTTGTGATCGGTAAAGAATAATATTGTGCTCAATATCAATTTTCTCTGTCAAACATTTACCTAGGGAAATTTAGCTGCTACAATGGCTCAGGATTCAAATATCCAAAGTTCTTTGTTTGAGCTGAGAGAAATCTGATCCAGCTGCTGCTGCTGCAGTTCTTGGAAGACAATGGACGACTAATGGAAGCTATGAAACCTCACGCTGTCTTTTGTCTGCTACTCGTCGCTTTCTTTCTCGTTTTTTCCTCTTCGGGCCTTTTTTCCCCCCGCAATTCCTCAGTTACTGTCCTATTCATGAGGTTTGTCTTCCGCCTCATTGTAAACCAGCTGGCATCAGCCCCTCTCAAACAGAGACCCACACTCTATCCTGCACCGCATTGGCTTTCTCATCTAAAATAAATGAGCAGCAGTTGATGTGTTGTTGGTAGTTTTTACCTCATCCAAGTCTCCTCCTCACCTTCATGCCAGTTTTGCATTACTGGGACGGCAGCCTGGGGAAAGCATTGCTCCAGAGGCGGCTGCAGAGTCTGGACTCTGCTGCAGCGGACGGGAACAAAGGCTCAGATTAATCTGGCAGTGAATCATCTGAGAACATGAAAATGAATACATGCAGAACTTCCACATCGGAGTGGGGATTGCTGATTGGGTTCAGAAATGTCCATGCAATGTTCAAAAGGAGGAGGCGAAATATGAGCACATATCAGAGCTTTGCATCTTTAGGGAACATAAAATATTGCATCTATCAGATTAACTAAATAATACACCTTCTCAATTGCTTGGCAGCACAGATTTTAAATAAGCCAATCAAATGGCAACAATTTGATGCATTTAGGTGTGTAGGTGTGAAGAAGTTTACAGAGAGGAAAGTGGAATTTGAACATGGCATGGTTTTTACTGGTTGGAATATTCAGAAACTGCTGGATCTACTGGGATTGTCAGGCTCAATCATCTGCTATCTGCTTTACAGAAATAGAAGTGTAAAATATCATAGTGACTAGTTGGCACCAGTTGTACACATAGAAATATTGATATCAGAAGAGAACGGGCAGGTTGGTTGATGGATGCTTCCTCAGTAGGCAGATCACAACCCAGAGTTGAGATGCGGTGGAACAAGAGATTTGCATTATGAATGTTCAGCCAATACAACTGGAACAACTGAGTGTTGCCATGATGTCAATCAGGACTGAAATCTCTGAATGTTTGTGACACCTTCTCGAATTTGTGAAGGAAGGCAGTTCTGGAGGCAAAAGGCGGTCAAAGTCAGTACTGGCTAATAAAGCTTCTGCTCAGGCTTGTTTGTTTTTTTAAAGAAATAATCCATTGAAATGTATCATACATAGAATAATATATGTTTTAGTCAGTTCAACATGAAATTTACAATAAACAATACGTGCTGTTTTCTCATTGTTCTCAAGATGATTGTTGAGGAGAGATTCATACTTGGATGATTTTTAAGTCTGATTTTACCAAACAGGGGAAGAAACAAATGCCTAGAAAACATGGACAGTTTACTCCTGATGGCTACTGCAGAATGGTGTGGCCATCGGTGCAGATGTGTTTTGACAGTGTGGCACAAAGTGTGTACAATACACTTAGCACTCATAGTCAAGTGAAGATGGTCTGTTGTTCAGGAGCTACAAGAATGAAATGGTGTAAAGATATGTTGTGTAATGAATCCTTACTCATTTGGAAAATCATTTATCTAGATATGGACAAAAAACCAAACAAAGCTGCTGTGAGTCCCGTGTTGTGCAGCTTCTGACACAATTCATGTGTTTGTTTCTCGTCTCAGAAAGTGGAAAGTGGTCTTTTTCTCTCACGTGGGATCAAATTGTCCTCCAAGAGCATCTCTTATCCAGAATCACAGGGCAAAATGATGACAAAGACGCTTAAAGATCTCCAACATCAACATTTTTGATCAGTGACTACCCAACTCCTCAAAACGTAATCCTGTTGAGAACATCAGTTCTGAACAAATTGCAATGTGGTGTAATCAACCCTGAAGCTGCTTTTCTAGTCTCTGTTGCTGATGGTAAAATGTCAGTATAAGTAGCAGTAATAATAATATCGCTTTGATGAGTCGTTAAGACGAGGTACAGGTTGCTGCACACTTAAAGTAATCTCTATTTTTTGTTGTCTGAGAGTGATGTACTTCCTCTGCCTTTAATACAATGAATTTACTGGTCCTTTCGTTATAAGCCAGTTAATTTCCGTCATTATCGTCACTAACCTGCCATACCTGTTTAACCGTCGTCTTGTTGCCCGGGAGGCTCACCTTAGTTACATCTCTTTATAGTCTGTCTGTCTGTCTAATGACACTTTTGCTTCACCAATTCCTCCTGCACAAGGATTCTGGCCTGCAATCATTTCCCCCTGAACTATTTTACTTCCTTTTAGTGGTTCCTTATCAGATGTACAGAGAAGATAAACCTGATCCCATGATGGGTTTTGAAATATGGAAGCCAGAGTGCTTCTATCGCTCTCCTCCCCGCCCGCCTCCGCTGCCTCCTAAGTATAAGCAGATTAAAGTTAATGATCTAAAGTGAATTAGATATTTAATCATCTTATCATCTTAGTGTGGTCAGGTCATAAAGCCGCACTGATCTGAAATCCCATCTGTTTGACAGCGTGCGGCGGGAGCTCAAAAAGCCATATTCAGGGGTCAGTGTGCAGCCTCCGCTAGGTTCCACTAAATCAATTTGGAGATTGAGAAATTAAATTCATCCGTTTGATTCCCGCTACTCGCTGCTTTAGTGCGATTCAAAAATTGCATGATTGAGGACATACGGTCCACATGTAATGGAACAGAGTTGACCCCAAATGATAAATACAAAAACCTGAGCAATACCTCCATTGATTTATCTCATTTTCTTCCTCCTTTTTTTTATTATTCTACATTCTTTAAGAAAAGCTCTCTTTATCACCACCTCTGCTGCACTCTCCGTCACCCTGCAGCTGAACTCTCACTGATTGAGGTGAGAGCTCTGGGACGTCGCACACTTCATTGCTCCTCACACACACACATACGAGCAAGCGGGCACACACACTGCGTAATTTTTCCCTGTTGAATCTCTTTTTTTCTCCCAGCAGAGTTAAGGTGTCCTCTTTAGCTGTCTCTTGATCCTAATTTCACTCCATCACTTCTTCTTCCTGCAGTTCTAAATTTATCTCCATCTGCTCAGGGACTTTTTTTTCTTTCTTTTTTTCCAGGTGAAAGGAAAATAAGACAAACAGCTTCAATGCATAATGAGAACTCAAACTTCTCAACAACTTATAAAAATCCTTCAAGTTGGGTCTTGACACATGGAAAAAAGAATAAACTAAATCTTTAAATGCCCATTATAATAAAACATGAATGCTTGCGAGAAGTTTATGTAAATTTATGTCCAGAACTGCACACATTGTGTTGCTTTGTGAATTTCTACTTTGGGTTTAAAGCCTCCAGGTGTGGCCCTCCGCCAGACACGTTCGCTACTGGAGGTCTTTCATGGCTAAAGAAAAGAGATTAAAATGCAACAGACACAACATTTTCGTTAGTGCATTGAGATAATGGCTGCAATATCACAGTTGGGTTCTGAAACATAAATATTCTTGTTGCAAACATCAAGGCAGCTGCAGTTTTCAGCCAAATGCCGTGAACACCAAGTGTGTGCCACCAAATCAGAGCATGTACCTATCGCAGTCAGGCACACCACCAGGCCAGTTTTAAGCACACACACACCCACACCCCCACCCACACGTTTGTTGTTTTTGTTTGAAATGTTTGAAAAACATTTCCGGACACAATCACAAATCTGCGTGCTTGGAGGTAGAGCCCCACTGGTGCAACAAGTGATCTTGTCTAAATGTCACATTATTGAGGCAAACAAATGTGTCTTTCCTTAAAAGAAAGTCAGATCTCATAAAAGAGGTAAAGTAATCTCATGTTGGGTGACGGAAGATAGGATTTATGTTAAGGTTTGGAGAAATGTCTGGAATAAAATTTACTTTGTGACTTGCATTGATTGTGGATTTATTTTGCTGCAAATTCAGTTTCAAATAAATTCAGTTTATTTATCTAAAAATCAATTCAGAACCACGCTCTTTTTAGACAGTTTACTTCGTCTGTGTCACAAAATACTGGAGACATAAAGATTTCAAAATTTAAATCCGGTTACTTTCGGCCTAATTCAATCCAGATAAATGCAGTCCCTTTATATACCAGTTCAAAGTCATATTCAGAGTGTAATAATAAATTCAAAGTGTGTAGAGAAGTATGCTTTTTTACCACTGGTTTGTGACAAATCTTAATTTTATTCAGGCTCTGGTCGGTGGTGGTAGTGGGGGTGATCTGATCAGATCAGGAATAAATGCAATGACAGAAAATATCATGAAAAACACAAACACTAAAACAATACTAATCCAACTGACTCCTAATCTTAAATTTAGATAGCGGATGCCATCTGAAACCAAAATGAGAACAAGTTTTCTGAGAAATCAGCCTGATAACTGAGTGCAAACATCACCTTTTCTTGCAAATGTCAGCTTATCTTGCTTCCCACTTCACAGGAGATTAGCATTTCATAAGAAATTAATGATCTCCCCGTCTGCTGCAACATTTCAGCAACTGACAATAATGGAGGGTGATAAAATCTTACTTTAACTTTTCTGTTTAGTGTCTGTAGTGCGAGCAATTAAAGTAATATTAGGCAATAAAGAGTCCTATTTCATAAAACGGCAAGAAGCTACTCTTTCCATTAGAACAGCAATAAGACAATAATCAAAATGATTGCTCTCCTGCAGACAAACTAATGAACTTCCTCATTTTCATATGGCGAACTTCATTTAGGCAAAAAAATTTGCTTATGTTTGCTTTCCTGTTGGAAAGAAATGCATTTATTTTCAGAGAATCAGTTGGTCGTTTTTTAGTATATCACCACCTTTTTTAATAAAAGCAATTCTAAGTTTAGATTTTAACATTTTATAGACATTTTAATTTCCTCAAACCCGGTTGCTTTAGTAATGTTTTTGCCTGCATTTAATTTAGACTGTTTTCTGAAACACCTAAGAGTTTTAAATAGTCCAAATGATTTTAATACCAGACAGAGAAAAGTAGAGTAAATACAAAATCTTTTTCAAATGGTGATTTCAGATAATTTATTAAAAGAAACCAAACCTGCCTCATACAAGGCGAGGTTGCAAATTCATGATTCATTAAATCATGAATCAACTGCGACTCACCACACTGTTGGAACTCAGAAGTGATGAATCAATAAATCATCTAAATAAAGCGAACGCTGATGTAAAGAAATTTAAGAACAAATGACAAAGCTGCTGGCCTCTATCAGTCTAGAAAGGGTCACAAAGTATTTGGTGAGCCACAGTGAGAGCCAGCATCCACAAATGGAAACAAAGGAGTGGCCAACTTACAAAAATGAATCCAGGAGCGCATCGTTGACTCATCCAGGAAGGAATAAAACAATCCAGAACATCTAGAGCACTGCAGCTTAGCTTTTATGATTCAGCAATAGAAATAAACAGCAAAATGGCAACAATGAGGAAGTTTCATTCTCAGATGAACAAGGTAAGAAAGAACACAATGATCCCGCTCACAATTGCGATGGGATGTTTTGATTTTTCACCTAGCGTGCCATTCTTGCATGAAAGGCACGCCAGGTGAGCCACACCTTCTGCCTGCACAAAGCAGTATGACAATAGCCTCCATTTTCTCAACAGCAGGCAGGGGGCACCAACTCCACATTAGCAGGAAATGGATAAATACAGAAGAAAACTGGGATGTGAGATTTACTGTTTTCTTTGTCATGTGTCATGGTCAATTCCCTGTATGGCACATATCACAAACTTTAGCTCAGTGTGTGTCTTGTTACATCTGGTGTGAAACTAACACAACAATTCAGAATATAGCCATACATGATGGTGGTAACGTGATGGCTTTACCTGAGTGGAAATGACCCCCCCACCTTCTTCATATCAAAACAAAGTATCAAATGTTTGTGCTACGTTTTTGCAGCAAATATTTTTGTTTGTGCCACTATCATTATTAAGAAATGTTTCCAGAGGTCATGAAAGGTCAATCAGCTTTCCAATCATCTTCAAATCAGATAAAACTGGTGTCAGTCAACTCGACTACATTTGCGATGCTTTGGCTTTGAAGATATTAATGAAAGTTTAAAGGTAATTTTGGTTTAGTAAAAGTGTAAGGGGCTGGTTGATGTTTTGACCTTTAAACTTTCATTAATGTCTTCAAAGCCAAAGCAGCATAAACAAACATTTTTGCTGCACAAACGTAGTCAAGTTAATTGACACCGGTTTTGTCTGGTTTGAAGACGGTGAGGACGGGGGCTGGTTGACCTTTCATGACCTCTAGGATCATTTCTTAATATCTTTAAAATGATAGAGGCACAATTGAAAATTTTTGCTGCACAAACGTAGCACAAACATTTGACACTGGTTTTGTCTGGGTGGGAGGGGGTCAACTTCACTCAGGTGATGGTTTTGGAGTGCCAGGAGCTGGACAACTTGTTGTAATTCTTTTAGTGATTAATTCTGCTTCTAGAAAGTCCTCAAGGAGAAAACGCAGCCACCAGAATTCAAAAACATCCCGACACATCTCACTGTTCCAGAGATGTTAAGTGGCCTAGTCAAAGTCTGTGCTTAAATTTGATTGAGAGGCTATGGTATAACCCTACGTGAGTCCTTCATTACAGAAACCTTTCCATCTCACTGAATTAAAAGAATCATCAATTAAAGCTGCTTTTTGTGTTTAATCAGTTTATGTTTGATACAAAAACAGAAATAGAAAATCTATGAAGAGGCAAGAACTTTTCCACAGCCTACTAATTTATGATGTTCCTGACAATTTAAAATAATAAAAATACTTCAGTTTGCTTGAAAACAAAACAACCAGTTCACTCATCCATTTTGGCTGCTTGTTATCTGGCCGTCGCCGCCTAAGGGCAGAACGCTGCACCTGGCAGCAGGCAGATGTTCCTTTGGAGCCTGGTTTTAAATCAGGCCCCGTTCTTTATCTTCTTCACACATGTGCAGTTATGGTTTCAGTAACTGCCCCTGTGGGTGCAAGGGGCTATGGCTCACACCACCTCCTTTATGATATTTCATGAATCACTTAGTCCCTTTTCCACATGTTCCAAGTCTAAGCCAGATTCAGGAGGGAAAACAGAGAGGAATACATCGATACCGAGTGCTTCAGATCCATCGCACTTCAGGCAACGAGAGCTCCTGCTTCACAGTCAGACTCTGAAATCCTTACTGACCCGACGAGGAAGCAGGTTTGGTGAGTCAATGAGTCAGAAACAGTTTGCTTTTGTCTAAGAACAAGTAAGAAGAACTGCAATGAGACTTTGTATGCTTAGCTATGTTTTTGAAGAGTCATAGGGACCTGAGGTATGTTTAAAATTTGATGAAGTATTCAAAGAGAAAATAGCTCACAGCGTATGAGGAATGGTGGGAGATTACCAAGGAAACGGTAGACATTTCAAATAAATAAAATGATAGATAAAACAATAATTGCTCAGAGGTACGGATTGATGCAAAGTCAATAATTACCACAATCAGATTAGCTTCCATATACATATACTGTATGTATTTCACAGTTAATATAATTTATTATTTTTATTAACAAATGAATTAGAAAGAACTTTACACTCACTCTGAACTAGTGAATTATATTGTAATTAATTCAGTTCAGTTATTGGTCTATGGAGTACAGCTAAGACTAAAATTATTCATACCTCCAATAGATTTAGATATTATTTGACCCATAACTTTGTTTTTACATTGACATGGAAATAACTGTGGATGCTAACAGAACAACTTGCATGTTTTCGTCTTATAGTCAAGCCACCCGCGCTGTGAGGGTCAGTCAACGCACTCTCAGCAGTTTTAAAAGTGTGATAGATTAAGTCGCCAGAATAAAGCCGATCTCAAACCTCCTTTAGGGAGCTGCAGTAACGCAGAAAATACTGAGAATAAAAAAACAAACCAAAAAAGAACGTAAGTCAGTGACTGCACTGAGAGAGAATGTGACCGCATTACTTTGATTTCACGTTTTTCACTATTGAAATAGTGATAAATAAAGGGATACCTCAGATCTCTCTCTCTCTTTCTCTCTGTGTCCCTCTAGCTGAGCTGAGTTGTATGGATGAGTTGTTACATCATTAGTATGCCATTAGCCCTGGTCATTGATTCCTCCTGCAAATCTCCGCCCTCCTTCCCGTTCGCTGACACAGAATTCTGAGGAGATCCGTGAACTTTATCACCTTCGGCGTTCCAGTTTCCTCCTCAGAATTCCCACTGGGTCAGCACTTTCCTCCCCTGCAGACCTTTTCTAATTATCTCGTTCCTGCTTTCCAATAAATAATTACAATAAAGACCATCAATCAAAACCGAAACATTGATAACTGAAGAGAAAGTTCAATATCCCCTTGGCACAGGCCGTCCCCACTGTCATAAACACGGTGACTGACTGTGCTGCGTTAATGCCTGAGCATCCTGTTGTGAGCCTTTGTAGCAGCAAGTAAATTTCACATAAATCACCTGCTATGAGATAGATGAGAAGCTCCAGTGAATACGGTGCTAACATGAGCTGCTGTAATGAAGCAAATTATTGAAAACATTGTATACCAGAGGGGGGAAAAAGCAACATAGTTCTCAATGTATTTCTCAAAAAGACGTGAAAAATGTGGCCTGCATTTGCATTCAGCAACCTAAATGAAATGTTTTGCAGAACGATGTTTTGCTGCGGATCTTTTGGGGATAGCGGTTTTACCTCGCATCAAAGGCGTCACCTGGGGTCTTTCTGTGTGGAAGTTTTATGTTATATGCTGGATTCCCTACGGGTACTTCGGCTTCCTCTCACAGTCTAAAATCATGGCTGCGTGGTTAATTGTCCTTGGGTCTGAATGTATAAAAAAGCATACCAGCTAAATGCTAACTCCCATTGTTTTTGCTTGGTTCTGTACCTGTGGACAAAGCATGAAGGAATGTTCTGAATAACCCGAGGGATTTCTGTCAAGGGGAGATGTGAGCGAACCTCTGGACCAGTTTCAGACATCTTGAAGCCTTTACCCGGTTTGTTATTGTCTATTATTTAGCGTTCCCCTTGCCATCAATTCAAACCAGCTTCCCAGTCTATGCTGAAAAGTGAATCCCGATCAAACCTGTTCATGGACGGGTCCTCGACCCAACCGTCATGAGTTCAGGACTCAAACTAGTGACAGGAGGCCGACCTTTTCCGCACACGTTTCCCCTGTCTAACGACACACTTTGCTGTTCGACAACTGTCAGACAGTTGTGAATGTGTGGCACCTCCTAAGCAATGGCATCCTAAGCAGTGAGTCATACCTATATCAAAAATGGCCACTGGTTTTCTGCTACACATAGTGTTCTGCCAAAAAACTACATTTTGACCAGAGCACATTCTTCCACTTGCTTATAAACTGCTTTCTTTCAATGCTAGCTTTCTTCTTGCCGCTCGTCTATAAAGGTTAAATTGGTAAAGTGCGCCTCTAATAGTTTGACAGATTTCTGCAGCTCCTTCAGAGGTACCACGGGTCTCTTGGTTGGTCTTGTGATTAGCGGTCTCCTTCTCTGATCAGTCGGTGTAGGTGGACAGTCATGTGGTGACACATTTTTCCATTTTAGACTTTTCCACAGCATTATCTTTGACCTGTCTGCTGTGTCTTTGGTCATCATGTTGCTGTTTGTGGACTGATGTTCTCTGACAAGCCTTCACAGAACAGCCATGTTCACACCGAGTTTAAATTACAGACTGCAATTAAAAAATAGGAGATCTGTAAAGACAGTTGGTAGGATTGAATTTTGTTGATTAAGTTACATAAAAGTGAACAGTAAACTTGTATTTGTTTAAAACAACAACAAAAAAAAACATGAATAATTTTTCTTTTGAACACCTCGTGTTGACTTGTATGGTAAAGTCCCAATATATCACATCACAGTTTGTCATTGTAATAAGACCAAATATTGAACAGCTCAAGGGATATGACTATGTTTGCTACACACACTGTGTGTGTACAGAGTGTTTGTGCCCTTCGAATACTAAGGCAAACAAAATATGATCAAACACTACCGTTTGACCAGGAATTAATCCTAGGCTTTGCCCACACACACTGCACACTAAGCAGCTTCATTGCATTTGTATTAGCAGACCAACATGACCACGCACACACACCTGGATATGCTAATATCAGTCTGCAGAGATTGCCGAGGGCTTGTCTCTTTGGTGCTAGTGATTGGTTGCTATCTGTCTTGCCTGGAGGAATGGCGAGGCGTCCAGGCCACCCAGCAGGCTCAGCCTGGAGTCGAGTTCTGATAACGGGGTAAAAATGTGAGCCTTCTACGGCGTCGACCTCCAGGAGCCTGCGCCTCGGGCCTCCTCTGAAACGACGCTGCAGCCTAAACGAGTTTCTGAGCCTCGCAGCTCAGCAGAAGGGAACGGCGTTACAAATGCACACACACACATGCACGCAGACGAAACGCATAAACGCTTATCTGCACTTGGTCTCACCCATGCCTACACATGCTCAGCCACTTACAGAGGGAAATTAGAAAATCAGAGGCGAACAGTGTCTGTTAAAAGAGTAAACACGATAGTTGTGTTAGAATGTGGGAGCCAAAATGCATTAATTATCCTGTTGCTTATGGAGGCATTGTGCTCTGAATATCAACACTCTTCCACCCCCATACATTCATCATAATGCAAAGCCAATCATGCAAGGCTAACACTGAGGCTCATTGATCTCCAAAAGGAGAACTGACTTTAAAGTATTCTTCTCTTTCTGCTCCTTATTATATCCATTTAATTGGTCCAATGCGAGTTGGAGAAGGCACAAACAGAACTGAATTGGTTTTCATCAAAACACAATTCCACCTGAATTCAACCTGAAAATGTGCTGAACATACAAAGATAAAACAGTTTGGCTTTGAGATATGTGATGGTTTGGGAGACAGATTTGCTGAAATGGGGATTTTGAGGTAAGTGTTTGGTATGAAAACAGGTTTCTATTAGGAAAAGGTAATGGGTAGAGCCAGGCATGTCTGTCTACAGGGGAGCAGGTGGTGAGAGAGAAGCAGACGGGAGAGAGATGGTTTCTGAGGGTTCCTTGAGGAGACAGAGCATGAAACAGTTCGCTAGGCATGTCTAAAGATAGAGAGAAGCGCCGAGAGGGCCGGGAGGAGAAGGTTGACAGTGGGTGGTTAACCAGCCAATAACGCCGCATTCTAAACAGGTGAAAAATGCGTCACACGACGTGTCCACATCCAACATAATGATGACTTCTCATCATCAGCCGCTGATGCAGGCGTCCTGTTTACTGCAAAGCACCTGCGTGCTTCGGCTTGCAGTCATTATGATGGCCTGTGGTGATTTTCACTGTTGTCAGTCTGACTTATCTGTAATAATTTTCTCATCTAAGCACAAATATATGTAAACAAGACACAGATAGGAGAGCATTTACATTTATTGGTGTGAAAACTAATTTTAAATATTTTTTATTTGTTCTTGACCCCCAACAGCTTGATGAAAGCATAAGCAATTACACTGATAGCTAATAAATTAATATATTTCTAAACGTTTAATTGACATAAAATTCTCTAGGAACCTGTGTAAAGTTGTTACATCATCTTATGTATGGACTGTGCCGGTGCTGCATGCTGAAAAACAGACCTACACCATATTATTCAAACCTCTTTGACCGCCAAACATGGTGTGTTTTATGAAGTCCAAGAGTTTAATTTTGAAATCATTAGACTATGTTCCCATAATGCTTCCCAGACTTACCTAAATATTCTTCATCAAACTGGAAAGTTTCTTAAAAAGGTTTTTCTTCAATAGTGGAGTCTTATGTGGCAAGTGTGCCTACTGATCATTACAATTGAATGTATCACTTTTTGATTTCTTTGAAACAATTGCACCAGCTCTGCCTGAAATCTAGTAGGGAATCCCTGACATTTGTCATTTTTTTCTGTGATGACGTTCTTTCCACTTATGGATTATGTCCCCAACGGTGCTCACTGGAATCTACAGTGGTTAAGAAATTCTTATGTAGCCACAGTTTTTAGTATATTTTACAACAATAATGTTTCAAAGTTTTTGAGAAAGCACACTGGTTCTGGCTATAACGAGAAGTAACATGACAGCTTCGTGTATGCCATCATTTTAGGACTAATATCCATTAACAGTGAGACAGAGTTACATTCCCACTTATATATTTATTAAGAAAACTGGTGTTTTAGCGAACTGGTGGGCTTGCTCAGGGCAGTGTTGATACTAGACCCACCAGTGAGAGGATCTTCAGAAACTGAATTGAGGTCCTTATTTCTCAAAGTGCATTTTGTAAAAATCTGAAACAGAGCTTTAGCTGCTCTCTTGATGTCTGTAACAACATTTTGAATAATTTCTGTAAAAAAACCCAGCACTTTGGACAATTTTCTTGGAAAAAAAATAAATCAAATAAATGTTCACACTTGCACACTTCACTTCAATCCCTACTTTTTGTTCCCCCGTTTTGAGGATTGTATGAAGTAAGGAATGGAAATGGATAATGTCAAAATATAATTTAGACTATACGCAATGTACAGATGTACCAGAAAATCATCTGGCAAGGTTTAAGAATGTATTTATTTGAAATATTTGAAGGCTGACAATGGTGTCTTGGATAATTAGTAAAGAGAAGAGAGTCTGAGAAATTCAGGTTTGATATTTACTATCACTTGTTGCATGGAGGTTACTGGAATTGGTGTAATACTGAGTGGTTCAGAGGTTAGCTGATTTCATGGGACAATTGGACAGACAGGCAGATGAGGAAGGATAAGATGACTAGATAAACAGGACTTCCAGGGAGAAAGGTAAGTTTTCACAAGAATCTAAGTCAATGTGAATCTAGGACAAGAAAAAAAGGAACAAATACCTTGTAATTTCAGAACAAAAAAACTAGGAGATATAACGAACCAGTACTGGGAAGTACCACTGGTCCCCAATACTATTACAAGCAGCTTCTCCAGGGTCAACCTATAATCACTAACCCTCGGGTACTACGTACCTTTTGGCTTTGAAAAGCAAAACCCACACAGTTAGAAATTATTTCTTTAAGCATTTTATTGTCCGTAAGATTTTCAACTTGTCTGTGTTCAGAAAGTCCCAATAATCTGAAAGTTGTTCTCGGAGTGATTAATTTGATTGTACAGATAACGGCAGAGCCTCGGCTAGCGTTTTCACATGACTTTATTCTGGAACAGCTGTGTTAACTGGTGCAGATGAAGAATTATTGCTGCTCTTTGATTTCTGGCCTGATTTGCTGCCAAGTGATGTGTCTGATTCAGTGAAGGAAATAAGGATAAAATGCCTCTAATTTCAAGATGTCCTGCAGAGTGTTTGATTATGCAAATTATGTTTCTTTTTGAGTAACTTTTATTTTGAATGTATGAGAAACAAACTAAATGTGCCTCTAAAAAAACAGCTGGCAGAGCTCTTGTTGGGTCTACTCTATTATACTTTTACTCTATAAAGTATTTATTACTGACATGTTACTTTTCATGGTTACCTGCATTAGTGGTTATCCTGCAGCACAGTCAGCAGAAATCTTTGCATACGTGGGCATGTGTAGGTGAAATAAAAAAAGCTCTCCATTATTGTACTCAGTCCTCCATGGGAAAGTCAAACTTTCTACATGACTGACACAGTGAAGAAGTTAAAACTGCTTTGAGAAAAAGCTAACTATTTTCAAAACTGTAATTACTTCTCAGATTTTGGGAAAACTGAACATTTTGTCTTTAATAATATATATATTTTAAAATGACACATTGAAGCTAAATTAAAAATATTTAAAACTTCAATAATAATAATAATAATAATAATAATAATAATAATAATAATAATAATAATAATAATAATATCCTTCCGCCTCTCGCCTGATGACTGCAGGAGACAGGAATCAACCCTCCTGTGATTCTGCCAGGATAAGCATGTTTAGGTAGTGAATTGATAAATAAAACCAGAAATTTCTCAAGTGGATGTCAATAAGTCTGCATGATGATACACAAGGAGTTTTACATATGGAAGCATGTGGAGGGAAACCCCGAATATTTGATCCAAGTCATAGTACTTAAAGGCAACGCTACCAAATACTGAGGAAATGTATAAAATATGTAGCTATATACAGTTCTAATTTTAAAGACACTGATGACATATTCCTTCTCTAATAGTAATTAGAAATAATTTTGATTATTCTTAATTGACACATGGAGTTTTGGTCTGATTCAGCTCCACACAGAGAGAATAAAAAGTTTTTCGTTTTATTTGGTGTGTGTAAACTTTTGACTTCAACTCTACTGTCCATGAAAGTCGTTAGAGGCAATGTTTTACCTGCGTGCTGTTTTTTTTTATAAGCTCAGTTTGGTTGTAGCAAGAATGGAGATGTTAAAACTCAAGGCAAGGAGTTGTTTCCTTGTAGCTCTTTGCATGTTTTCTTTGATTTTCGGTGAGCCTCGGTGTTTGAAGAGAAAGACTGACCTGGAGGTGCCTCTCAGCATTTTGGCAAGAGCATAGAATGAAGTTAAAAACCCATCAGATGAGAGGAAAATCTGTAAAGTACAGGAAACAAGACAAATCTTCTCACACAATCCATCACAACAGGTGCTCTAAGAAAATGTGAAAAAGGAAACACATCACCAAACCTGGGGAAACAGATGCCTTAGAGGCTGATATTATTTTTCCCAAAATAAGCTTTGGTTCAGTATCATCTGTCATTGCTCTAATTCAAACAGCAACACAAAGAGCAAACACTTTTTATGTGATAATACATTTGCATATTAATTATAAGACTAGTCTCTTAACCACCCACATACACATACATAGTTAAAATGTAATTTAAGGCTTAATAAAAACAGCTTTACATATAAACATTTGGTCATAATTTTATGAAGTTGCCCTTCACCTCAGGAGATGACACAACGAACCCAGATTATGGTCTGCAATATTTCTGTCTTTGTCTTTGTGACTAAACCACAAAGATTCTGTTTTGTGCTGCAAAGATAACAACCTCAACATTTAGCAGCAGACACACGTAACTATTTTGTCTCACATTTCAGAATAGCTGAATAGAGCTCCAAGCTACAGACAGGAGTATAATACAGCAAAGGTTACAACTATCCCTGGTCTCCCCTTCTCCATTTTTATTCTATATTTAAAAGACACCAGCTTGACTCCATAAACAGGAGAGAATCATTTAAATGATAATGTTTTGGGCAAGAGGCGGGGTACACCCTGAACAAGACGCCAGTCTGTCGCAGGGCAGCCATTAAAAACTCAAAAAGGTCTCCGGTCAGACCTATGTATATATATATAAATATATATACCACATAAAATTATCAGTTCATCTGATTTTACATGTTTGAGTAAAATGAACATTGTTTTATTCTATCAACTACTGACAACATGTCTCTGATATTACAAGCAAAAGTTTCTTATTTATTTGCAGAAAATGAGAAATGATCAAAATAACGAAAAAGATGCAGTGCTTTCAGACCTCAAATAATGCAAAGAAAACAAATTCATATTCATTTAGAAACAACAACAATACTGATGTTTTAAGTCAAGAAGAGTTCAGAAATCAATGTTTGGTGGAATAAACTTGAGGTTTGCAAAGGGTTACAGCGCAGTGGGCTCTTAGTTTTTTTTTTCCGGAGCTGTATTTATATGTGTTCAGCCAATGAGGACTGAACATCCTCTCTGTGTTGTGACATTGTAAGAAAGCCAGACTGTGTGTCATCAAGGGCAAGAAATCTGAAAGAGACAACTAGTTCAAAACGCTCAGGCTCCCAAAAAAATAAAAATAAAAAATAAAAAATAAATAAAGGGACAGAATTAGATTTATAAAGCTTTTTATTTATTTATTTATTTTTTGTAGTTTTTCTAGTGCATACAAGCAATGAAATCACAATATAGTGTCTGGAGTTGCAACTGCATGTTAGGTACTCGCCCAGGGCTCCATTCACACAAGGACCACCACTGGTTGGCATCACCACATAAGAAGGCTGCTTTGACTTCTTTATAATCCATCGCCCTGTGCTGTGAGACCCCACAAGATGGCCATCAAACACTGACTTGTGTGTTCCACTTTTATTAGTGTGACAGTCTCATTAAACGAGGCCTAGGCACATTTAGTGTTTTCTGATGACTATATGCAGACATCAACAGTGATTGCAATAAAGAGATAATCGCTCCAAACACTCACAGTCTCGCTCTCGCAGGCACAAGTATACGCTCATGCGATTCATTTCCATGTCCTTGATCATGTGCTTCTGCACTCCTCTAACCTTCCTCCAACCCACCTTCCCCCGTCTTCCTAATCCTAAAAACATTACCAACACCTGTCACTATGTGTACAAGCTGTATAAGATAATTAATCAGACACTGCAGCAAATGTCACAACATTCATAAGCATGCACACGCACGCACGCGCACGCACAGCAGGTGTTGTTACAGTTTGAGGAAATAGCTTGATAGCTTCAATCCTTTAAACATAACAGATTATTTCTCACTCCGCACACTTCAGTAAGTGTGTAAATGCACTCTATTGTAAACTCATGAATTACTTTCCCATAATGCATTCTGTCAGCCTGACCTTGGCAAAGAGACTCTGTCCACTGTCCTGTAAAACAGGCATTAATGCGAGGCCTGTCAAAAACGCAGCACAACACACACGCACACACCCCCGCAAGCACACACACACTCACCCCCACATCCCCCCGCATGCACACGCACACAGGATGAACAGGGGGAGTGCTCTGCAGAAGGGGAGCAAGTAGGAAAGAAAGGGACAAACAAAGCAGAGAAGTTACACATTTTCTAATCTTCTTTTCTAATCCTAATCTGGTTTTCTTTTAGAATCACAAAATATAATCAATAAAACTAAAAAAGATCAACATTCACTGTAAAGCAGTTCTACGAGGCTCATCTTGTATTCCTACTGAAGACATCTTGTTTTTTTTAAATGATGTCCATAACATTATATTATTTTGGTGACAACAGTTATCTGTTTTATGTGCATTCGTTTTACTTTGTTTAGCAGCATTTATTATTTCCACCTCAGTCTGTCTCAGAGCTCTGAAAAGCCAAAAACACACTGCAGTTTCAGTTGCACCTTGAAAGAGCAAAGGGAAGAGCCACAAACATAGTGACATGTTGCCCTGAACTTGTAGTCGCAGTTTTAATAAAATCTCTCCAGGTCATGATGGTTTCTCATCATGCTGGCTTTGATTTATCTTCGAAGCTGGAAGATAAATCAACTTCGAAGATTTATCTTTAGATTATACTCAAATCTGGGTATAATGATGACAACCACGTAACATTTGAAAACAAGAAGGATTTGTTAATTGCGTCTTGCTAACTACTAAGAACAACTCAGGAAATAACAGTACTTTTGGAAATCTGGCTTTTGAGAACAGTGACATCACACCATGCTCTTTCTATTTTTAAAATACTAAGTAGAAATGACAATATCTATTCATCCGTCTGTCCAATCATCCATTCATTCACTAATGAAGCTACTGCATAGGAAGACCAGAAAGGCTCCAATTTACTTCCAGATTACCTGAGTGCCTGACTTGTTCCTATGCCCTCAGTTGATTCAACTTACATATCTATTATTACTTTATCTCACAGAATAACCTATCTGGAGCTTATCTCTCCTTTTCTTGATCCTCTGGATCTTGCATTACTCAATCCTCTGGAGCAATGCTAATGTAGATAATCCAGCAGTGTTTAGTCAGCTCACTGTGGTATACCCCTTCCTGACATACTGACACTTGACAACATCAACTGATGTAGATAGTATTTATGCTATTTATATAAATGCTAGTTTACTTAAATAGCATAAAGTGCTGAAACATTTTGGATAATGGTGTTTAATATGGTAGAAATGTGCTTTGGTCTTGGCTTCAATCAGACTAGCTGTTAGCTTCAGCCTCCAGGACCAACTAATCAGGATTACTCTAAGTAGAGAAACCAAGGGAGTTGTCTAAAATATTAACTAAGCTTTTAAAAGATCACCAAATAAAAAACTCTGAAAACACAAGAAAGAATAAAAACTCACCTGCAGTGTTCATAATGAAGCTAAATGAAACTTGTGACAAGAGTCAAATTGCATGTTATACAAGTCAGATCTAATATACCTGCCATCATCCAGTCGTAGCTCCTCTTTTGCAAAAGCTTTTCCTTTTGAAGAGTGGAGAGTTTTCTCTCACATTGTCACTGACCGCATGCGACAGCATCAATGCCCCTCTGCCTCCATTCTGAGCTCTTTTCAGAGTACAAAGGCCAGGTTTTCTTGAGAATAAATTGATGGAGTTTGGTTTGGCTCTCCTTCTACATGTACTTTCTGATTTCTAATGCACTTCACAGCAGGCTGTGTTTTTCTAAGATCAAAATATTACAAAACGGCACCTGGCTGGAGCCCGAAAGCCAGGATGGATAAAGTATGCAGTGGAAATCACAGGATTTTGCTCACAGCATGTACAGTAACCTTGGTGCAGGAAGCTAATTTAATATCAGTTAATATCAAAACCTTATGTTCTGATGTATTCGCACACCATCTCTAATTAGTCTCCAATGAGTGGATGTCAAAAGAAATCTTGCTTTAACCAAAACTACAAAGATAAACCCATTTCTTGTATTACGTTTTAAAAACAATTTTAAACAAATGAATGATTCCATGTTATTTAGTATCAGAGGTATCAATAAAAAGAAATGACAAGTTCACTTTCATGCAATGCAATATTTTGGATCCAATAAGGAATCTGATTTGATTAATGTTCCTTGTGAGGTCAAAAATACCAAATTTAATCTTAAAATGCGTCATAGAGCTTTCCTGTCTTGCATGACAGCTGACATTTGAGAGTTGCTTGTTTTTTTTAAATTTTTTTCAAGGCAGCCAAAAAGGAACTTGTGAATTATATATACATGCCTGTGTTGTTTGAATGTGCGTCTGTCCTTATCTGTGTGCAGTTGTGCAGGCGTTTTGCTTTTCACACCAGGTCTTATCATCACTTCTCACTTATCGCGTGCTAAATTTTCCCAGTGAGGCCTGTGTTTTTGTTTTGCAGATGTCTCTTTCCATGAGGGTGGGTCGAGCTCCACAACAACAAGGAGTCACGTGGAGACAAGGCCATCACGAATGCCAAAAAAAAAAAAAAAAAAAAAAAAGAAAAATGTTGGCAAAACAAATGGCACAAAACATAAACAACTCCGAAGATGATTTCTCAGAAAATAAAGCGAAGCGACAGCAGTGCACATTTCGAAGGAAGTTTTAAGACAGGCTTTTTAAATTTTTCTTGGCACTAATTATGGAAATACATGTTAAGAAATAATTCAGAGAGGAAAGAGATGTTCGTAACTAAATTTCATTTCAGATTTAACTTATTTTAATTAAATTTTTATTACATTTTTAATTAAGATAATCTAAAAATGAATATTTTCAATTGACTTAGCACGAGATAATTAATTGGCCTTGTTAGAAATTTGACAGGAGTTTGATAATTTATTATATGTTTTTATTTCAAATGTAGCTGTACTCTTCGTTTTGAGTCCAGCCCTATGATCAGTGAATACTAAAACTTGAAGAAATGTCTCATTTTCAGGGGCTGAGCTTGAAGAAGTTTTCACCTACTCTTGCCACAGTGGTGCTTTAAAATAAACCTTTCCAAACTCAGGTGATGCAAGTGCAAAATCAAAAGGTGTAAAGTGGGAACAAACCGACAGTTAGGAGAGAAAAATGCAGACTGTTTGTGCTGCGTTTGCTGTCAAGAGCACAACTTATCAGCTGCAGTGCTAAAAGCAAGCTATTTTAAAGTGTTATCAACAATAAGCTCAAACTCTGGTGAATGATATGAATCCATTTTAATACAATTATGGCACAAAACTAAACACCCAATATCAACTGAATATTTACATATCAGGACATAACAAAATGATCTGGTCTTTGGCAAATGAAATAAAATAAAATGAAAAATACACAGCATTTCCCACTCTGTCATTATTTATTAAACAAAGATGAAGCCAAGATGGAGATGACTCAATAGCTGGAAGAACAGCCTTTAGCGGCAAACACCCTCAATAGCCGTTTTCTGTCTGGCTCTAACAGTCTCTCTCATCGCAGTGTGGGAATTTTGGCCCACTCTTCTTCGCAAAGCTGCTTCACTCTGTTGAGGTTCTGGCCGTATTTGTTTCTGCTCAGCTCTCTTAAGGTCCCACCACAGCAACACAGTGAGTCTTTCATTTTTTAGCAGCCGTGTTGAAGATTTGCTGCTGTGCTCAGAATTATTGTTGTGTTTCATGAACCGATTCAACCAGCTGACAGACATACTCCTTCTGACTATATGGGACTGTAAAGGGGTTCATAAACCACTATATGATTCTCCACCACCAACCTGGACACGAGAGGTTTCTCTAAAAATTGCTGCACCGGTCTACAGTAATGTATCAGGTGCAAACTGTGCAAACTTGGAAGACCAAGTCGGGTCTCTTTGTAGCGAGACTACTGGCAACCTCACCAAACAAGCTGGGCTTGCTGTATTTTAACTTTTAACATACTATTTGAGGTTGGTGATGGAGCTTGTGGGCCTTTAGTGGTTCTGCTGAGTATTTTACATTCTTACTTTGAGATGAACATGCTATGAAAGATTGGCAGCTGACGTAGAGTCCTTTCACACCGGTGGTTTGCTTACATTGGTTTGAATTAGTTGACGAGTTGTTGCCTTGCATAGTGGGGGAACAAATCAGAGTTTGTTTCAATAAATTGTGAATTGTATTATCACCTGAAGAACATTTCCAGGACTTAGAGAGAGAAATTTCTGTAAGTTTACAAATTTGTGGAGTTCTTAGCAACCCAGAACAAGAATCAAACACAGAGAACCGATATTTAGCTTTATACTTTACTAATCTAGAATTAAAGGGTAAATGCTACTAGCTTACAAATTGTGGAGAAAATACATTAAAGACCTTCCAACCATTCTGGCCTTCTGTTTCAAGTCTGCTTTGCAACCCAGTAAACCGGCACATTTCATTTTTACATTTATTTCAGAGTTCATAATTTTGTTTTTCAGTCTAAGCGTGTTTTAAAAGTATTCTGTTTTGCTTCTTTGGTATTTTGCTTTGGTCAGCTGATGTTCTAGTTTTTCTCTGGATGCTTTGTTTCTCTCTGTTCATTCTGTGTCATTTATCCATTTTCACTCAGCTCCTTCAGACAGCTGCAACACATTCAGTTCATTGAATTTATTTATTTTTATTTTACAGTTAACACTCTCTATATTTATATAGCAAGTCCTTTTTATTGAGCTGTTTGATTCTTTGTGTTGGATTATTATTTTTCCTCCTGATTTCTAACAAAAACTTTTTCTCTCCTTGCCGGTTTTCTTAAATGTCGCCTAAGGCTTCTTTTGTCTTTTGTTGTTTTTTAAAAATTGCTCTACAGAACAATAATTGATGTTTTCTGTTTCCTTCAACAACCAAAACTTAGGACAAAATAACTGATAGACTAAATTACACGCATTCAGATATTTTTTTCTTACAAATTTCACATTCAAAGATTTTTGCTACAAGTTTTTCTGTGAAAATTAAATCTGTGCATAGGTGGCCTCAGAGGTGCATTCACTGCAGATTTTTGTAGAGCAAGATTTGCCTGAAACGGGAACACTCCAACCCAGCATCGCAAAGCCTTCCTTCAGATAAATTGCACTCTCACACAAGCTCAAATGGTATAGGAAACAATACAAGGGCTCAAAGCCCTTCGGTCGCTTTATCACACAGCCTGGAATAAAAATCCTTGCAGGAAGACAGAGGAAGAGAGGAGGATCGATATTCCAATACCCCCCTGTCTGCACCACTTCCCACCAATGTTATCCCACATCATTGCTCTGGACACGGTGAAGACAGATGACTCCCATGTCAGGCGCATAGGAGACTGTCACAAAGATGGTCTGCTGAATGGTTGCACTTATGGGGCACAAGGCTCGAACCTCACCTCTGAAAACCTTTGCAAACTTTACAGCACAAGGCTTCAACCTAGAAAGACAAAAGTCTGAGTCTGCAATAATGGGAATATAACCTGTCTGTTAGCTGCAGCTGTGCTAAAAGCATGTGACCCAGATATGAGGACAAACAGACAGAATATACTGCTTGTTTTTTATGAGCTGCGTGCTAATAACCGGAGTGCACAAATTGCTCCAAGTGGCACAAGTCCTCTAGGGACGTCTAAGCAGGCGCACACTCACAGAGAGTGAGATCTGTTCCTGGCGGCAGAGAGGCAGACGCTGCAGGCGGGCAGGTGGGGCAGGCTGGGGGCCTGTTTGTGAGATGTGACAGCTCAGAGTGACAGGCAGGCTGCAAAGAAAAGGTGCAGGAACGAGCCAAGATGGATGAAGGGGAGAGCATTCTCTTTGTACCAGAAAGAGGCCTCTGTTGTTTTTTTGATCTGCTATGACTTCAAAGTGCAAAAGTCTGTTTTTTTGTTCTTTTTTTTCTCACCCTTATATTACGGGCAGAACTCCCTCTGTTACCTTATCACACATCTCATTTACGGGGCTCCAGACAAAAAAACAAAAAGACAGCAGGCAGGGAGGTTGAGAGCCCTGCTCGACGGAGGTTTGACAAATTAGATTTTTCGGTGATTGATGCAGAATCAACAGCTGAAACGCAGTTGGATCGGAGGTGTGGGTTGAAACAGAAGAGGCTGAGAGGAAGAAAGAAAGACTGAAAAACAGGGGGGAAAACAACTGAATCAAAGAAAGTGTTGCACAATATTAATTTATATCTTTTCCTTTCACTAAAGGATTCAGTCAGCCAGAGTGGCACCCATACTCATTAATGGTGTCAGATCGCTTCAGTAATTTGGATTCAGGGGCGTTATGAGTTGAGCGTGCAATTAGATTTATTAAGAACTGAGTGCGTGAGTTTGTCTGCGTCTATAATGAGACGTTAGCGGAAGAGGGCGTACACCTGTAGCGCCAGAGCTCAATCAATACTGATCAAAAATGCATCTAAAAGTGTGTGGGGCAGAAACGCACAAAGAATCGCAAAAACAGACAAGCAGATAAAGAGAAGAAACAACAGGAGGAAAAAACCAGGAAAACGTAAAATGAACCAAGACAGAAATGAATAAAGGCACAAAAAAAAAAAGAAGAAAACCTGATGAAGATGCTTACTGACGCTGGTTAGAAAGCCATCATCCACAGTGGTGGAGTAAGACGGTGTTAAAGGTCAGTCAGAGAGGAAGAAGCCATAGAAAAGAAGATTAGTGTTTGCAAATGCGCTCAGGTACAAAATATTTTTGGTGACATTCGCTGTTGTTTGAGGAAGCCATAACCAAACTGTTTGCCCATAATGACTATTGTTAGTTTGATGTGAAGTACGATGGTAGGAGCATTTCAATGTGTTGATGTTTATAAAAAATTTTATGACATCATGATGAACCACCGTATGAAAATACTGAAGCAAATCTCAAGACATAAACCAGGAAGTCAAAGCTTGGGTGTTACAATGGACAATGCACCTCAGTTTACCACTAAGTTCATTTCAAAGTACCTCAGGATATTTTCACACCTGATTGTCTGGTAGACTCGCTTCAGTTTGGGACCAAACTTGCAACATTTGTTACATTTTCGGCTGGGGTGGTTGGCTTTCACACTGCGCTGTGTCAAATAATCCAAACCCTTTGAAAAACTCGTTCACACCCTTCACATGTGGCATCAAGAACCACAGAAAGAAACCGCACAGAAACCTATAAAGAAGACATGAATACGACTGCCTTCTGCACACAAAATAAACAAAACGGCAGTGGCGTCAGATTTTAGCAGTTGTATTCCCACAACGCTAGACTTGTACGATTGTTTTGGTTGTATTTACCCAGAATGCCCTGCTCTGCTGTAGTCTTCTTCCTGCTTTTGGAGCGGTCTTTTGTCCTCTTGGCGTTCACATATGCATTTGAACTGCACCAGATTTCACCTCAACCAAACAGAGACTTGGGTTTTTATGGGGAACAGACTTTGCTTTTTTGGTCCAAATCAGAGTTTGGTTACGCATTCACACCTCCCCAAGTGAACCAGACGGTCTTTCTATGCACTTAATTTTATATCAATGTTCTATAGAGCCACTGATGATGAATTACTCTCAAAATGAATTTGAAAAAGGAAATATTCTGTACTGAGTCTATCTAGTTTTCCAAGAATATACACTGTGAGTTTTAGAGAGGAGTAAAATAGCCCAGGGGCCACTCTTTCGACACCACTAGTTGACAGGATCATACTGGCTAATTGTACTTTCTGAAACCAGTTAGATTAAATAAATTCATGATGCAGTGCTGCGCCTTGTTAAAGGCTATTTAAAACCAGGGAGCTCTGACAATGTGCTGGTCCATCACCCACTAGGAGTTGGGCTCAAGAGAGACAAGGCTTTCCATACTTCATCCTCTCATACAAGAGCTCACAACACGCAGAATGCAAATGACAGACAGCAAATGCAACTGCTGGTTGTGATATGTGAAAGCAGCATTTGCCCAGAGATGAAAAACAAAGCGATTTGTAATCTATTCCCACCTTCCAGCTGGCTGAGTCAAGATTCTGCACATCATTTCATTGGCCCTGCCACCACTTCACACTCCGTCTCTCAGTTTTGCCTCTCTTTTCACACTTCTGGATACACACACACCCACCCTCCGTCCCCCCCCCCCACACACACATACCCATATATGGCTGACCAATCCACTCCTCAGTACCACCAAAAGTAATTTGTCATGTTCATGATAAATTATACCCTCGCCACTTCATAGCCTGAGGGCGAGAGAGAAAGACAGAGAGCTGGTGTGGAGAGAGGAGAGCCGGTTGTTTACAGCTGCTGTCATCCGTATTTGGTCCTGAGAGATACTAAATGAAACATGACAAAATCTGGTAAAATGTAGCGATATTTGTGTGTTGTCTGGCTACCTATCGCATGATTATGTGGTTGAGGGTGGAGAACTGGGGCTGGAGTTTGTCCTTGTAGTGTTGTGTTGAGTGAATTAAAACTTGAGAAAAACTGCCAACATCTGCAGATCAGTTAAAGGGGCCAGGTCACAACATTTTATAATAATGTCTTTCTGATCAAAATAGCTTCATTTTCACTTGGAGAGTTGTTTCCTGCTGATATGCCGACTTTGACAAATGTATTGCCTTCAGAATCTCTACTAGTAAAGTCTTTTAATAGTAGAAAAAAAGAGAGTCTGATGAAAAAGAAAATCATTTTGCCATAAAGGGGAGCTTAAAACACACTGCAAGGCAACAGGTAAGGATACGGAAAAGATTTATTGCATAGCTTGGATGATTTTGCAAAGCCTCTGGTGATTTTATGCAATTGCCCGGTTAATGCTCTGTTGGTGGACAGGTAAGCAGATCTGAGTTTTCTCAGCTGCTCTGGTGAAGACTCAAGGTAAGATCTATGTAGGTCTAGGTCACAAAGAAATAAAAGATGAGTAACTTGAAAGCCTAAGAAAGGGCTGAATTGTCACAATCTGGAATTCCCCTTATAATGTGGCATGTTGTGAAGGTAAGTTGCAGGTGAGAGCTGATTTTTAACACCACAGAGTGTTAATTTATTTCTTTTTGGAAAGTTAGTGCTTTACCTCTACTTTAGTGTTAAACACCAAATCTACGTGGACTTGATAATTTAATGCTTACTAACACCAACAAGGTGTCGAGAGTTTAAATTTTAGGATTTTTTTTTTAACATTAGCATTATAATCTTCTAATTAATGCTAAAAGATGCACAAAAGTGGGAATGTTTTTTCTGGAAAACAATTTATTATCAAAATGTGCACCACAACTGGAAAACATTTTCTCAAAAGTTGTACATCATGGAACAATGTACACGCCGTAGCTTTCATTAGAATATTGCTTTTCAAAGAGTCTGACCTGGTCAATGCCAATAACAGCATGACTTTTTTCTTCAATACTGTATGCATGAAAATATATTGTGTAATTATTGTGTGCAAACAGTGTAGAAATGGGCAGTCATTATTCTGTTCCGTCACAGAGATGACCATGTTTAGGATGAAGTGGGTTTATCAACCTCAGATGCTGACTGAAGCTGTACTGACATGGGCTGAACTCATTACTCCAGAAGCAACATAAAACGGAGATTACATTTTGAAAAACCCCTTGGGGACAAATACATTTACTTTGGAGATTGATCCTGTCTGATGAAGCTAAAATAGAAACTTAGATTGTTATGAACAGCATTTGGTGTTAAAGGGGAGAACCTCCCAAGCCTGAGAACATCACAACAACGGAGTGCAGGTTACACAGCGCCGTCGTGTCTTGTGGATGTGCGTTACTGTAGAAAAGACTGATGTACTTCACAAAATGGACAATATTTAGAAAAACACAATATGTAGAAATGTGCAAGTATCTCAAGACAGGAGCAAGAATGTTGAACATACCAAAAATGATTTGTTAATTTGGCATTTTGTAAAAACAAATAATTTTCTAACTAAGGTAAAACAAAAACTGTTTAGTCTGATTTAACAAGGGACAGTGACCAAAAATGATTTGTTCAAAATAAAAAAAAGCATATACTTAATATATATAAACAGAGAACTGTTATAAGCGTACATTAGCATACAGCTGGTTTCAGTTGTATGTTTGAGACTCTTGTTTTGAGTTCTCCTTTTGTATGTCATTAATTAGCTAATAAAGTGCTTTATATCATAAAAACACAAAAATACAAAGTCATGCAACACGGAAACTGACAGAAAGTAGAAACGATGCAGATGATTTGTACTGTGATTGATTAATGGGAGCCTCTAATTTTGTCATTTAATGCAGAGCTTTCTATTTGTTAAAAATCAAAAATGCGACCTAAGCGGAAGACGATGGATGGATGGATGGAAAAATCAAAAATCAATGCAACAGTTTTTTTAAGGAACCTGGCTTTTGTTTGGTGATTATTAAATAAAAATCTAAACTACTTAAACTAGGTATAAAGACACAAAACAAACATGGAGCATTATCATTGTTTTTTTTTGCATTAGAACCACTTTGAAGAAACATGAAAAATGCATCGTTCCGGCCTGTCAACTCTGAACTGCGATAATTAATGATGACAGATAATTTGTGAAAACTTCACAAGGTAAAAAAGAAAAAAGTCATTTTTATTTTACATCTTTTCTATCTTTGTAAAGCCAGTTTCATGCATCGTCTCTTGAGCTGGGTGCGATCTTCTACCCAGATCGCACCCAGCTCAAGGGTGCGATCTGGGTACCCAGTCTGTGATCTTTGTGGATCACAGACACAAAATAAATAAGCTCAATAAATAATTTAACTCTAGTAAGATGTAAACAGATGCTGCATTACCAATCTTAGCTTAAACACACAGGTACGGCCTGGCTGCAGGATTTATTGGGCAGAGTTAGTGTTGGAGGTGCAGGGTAGGGCAAATCTCAGAATGGCATTACACAGCATGTATATTTATGGGGGCAGGATGCCCTTGGGACCGGGCTGAACCACGGATAGAGACACAGCCAGGAGAGAACTCATCTGTTCCTCGGCTCTTGGCTGTTCCAACACTCATAATGCCCAGGTCCCCTGGGTGGTTTTGTTTCTATAATAGCCTGGAACTATGCTGCATTGAAAAACAACCTTGCTAATTCTCACGCACTCCACGAGGGAGAAACCTGCAGAAGCAAGGGGCCATAAGAAGGTATGGAGGGGGGACTCCTTGTATTCCTGAGATTCCCAGGCTCATCCGTTTGTTTTCCCTAGCCAAGTCGGCTTCAGTGGGAAAAACGCTGATAACTCCTGGACTCAAGGTCGCAGATTACATACCATTAGAACGATAGTAGGTGCAGGTGTGGTCGCACACAAACATGAACTTTCTCACCCTCAAGTTGACTCATAAACAGAATCTCACGTTGACTGCAGTGTTTCATCTTTGTCATCACCTGGGGGTTTTGTGCAGGCAGGGTCGCTGACACAATTATCCTATTATATGAAATGAAATAAAGAAGATGGAAAGAGGCTGCGGGAGAGAGAAAGGACGCGCATGAAAGAGAGGCAGTTCATAAAAAAGGGCTCAGGTATGCATTTGAATGTTCAGGTATTGTAAAAAAGAAAAAAAAAAAAAAGAGTATGTAGGAAACTCAATGAATTCCTTTGTGTCTGGTCCAAATGTCTACCACAGCAGTAGCTTTGTGTGGAAATATGTTTTCTGTAGAAAGGCATGTCTGAGAAAAAAGAAATATGGAGTGACAGCCAGAAAGGAGGATTTCAGAGTGAACTACTCATATTTCTGCATGGCCTCAGGGAGAGCTGAGACCGGCTCGCTGCTTTACAGTCAGCCGTGACAATCACCGGTAAGAATTGCTGCACGCACAGATGCACACATGGTCACAACTGATGCATTTGTTGAGACATTTGCATAGATTTGCATTTGATAAAATGGAAATAATGTAAGTAAACTCGTTTTGAGCTAGCAGGAAAACAACTCAAGACCAATATTTTTCCCTCCAAATGGAAAAAGTTAGTGATTATGTTCATCATTCTGCTATTTACTTACATGGGTGATGATTAACAATCACCTGATTACATGGCATCAATAGTTTGAACAGGTACAATGACTTTTTGCCATTCTGCAGTGATCAGCCAGAGAACTACATATTTTAGATGTCTTCTTCTGCACAGCTGATTGAAATGGCCCAACTTCTTCTTCTTTTTTTATGGTGGTTGGCAAGCAACTTACTGATGTGCATTACCGCCATCTACTGGAATGGAGCGTGGATCGGGATGCTACATCAAATGGCCCAACTATCTCCTCAGTATGTTAAAATTCTGCAGAGACCTGCGAATCAGCCATCATTTTTTTCAGGTGTGTTGAACCAGGGCCAGACCTTGAGGACTGGCTTTGGTCACCCCTGTTCTGAAGCAAACCACCATAAACCCAGTGTTGTTTTCTACATCCTTGCTGTAAAAAGAGCTACGAGGCTGACAACACTTAAAGTGAGCTTCCTAATGCAGAAACAATCCATTCCACTGATGCATTTAATTACCTTTTGTTGTTTCAACCTTATGGATCCCACAAGAAAATCTTTTGTATCTGCCAAGGACTTGGCAAGAACGAGTGACCGAGAGAATAGTTTTAAATTTGATGGAATTAAAACAAACAGATAAATGTGTAGGATCCACTTTTGAAGCTCTGAGGTGAAAATGGTCACAGACCCCAGAGAAGCTCTGAATTTCTACGAGTTTTCTTTTCTCTTTGAACTCTCTGGTTTCTCTTGGGATTAGTGCATGTGTCTCTTCTGCCCTCTTGTCTGTAGCCACCAGAGTGACCAGCTGGTTAGCTATCACTCAGTTTGGAAGTTTTGCAAGATCTTGGCCGTGTCATACTCTGCCGCTCTTCATTTGTCTGTTGGATCAATATGTGTTTATTGGACAGAAAAAACACAGTTCTGTCAGCACAGTAGATTCAGAGTAGCTATTATTTACTTTTTCGTGTGGTATTTAGCACAAAATTGACAAATCAAGTTTAAAAATGTAAAGGAGATCTTTAAGTAGAACTTGACCTGATTTCCATCCCAGTCCCTTCTCTATATTGAACTGGTTCCCATTGTCACCTTGAGGTGTCAGTCTTAAGAATGTGTGCATTTCCAAAATTTTAATTATGCAATGGCCGCTGTTGATACGATTATTAAAGGTGAATGAGAAAATAACAGAAAATCAAAACAGAAAGAGACAAAAACATCAAAGTTCAAAGATCAGCAATGTGGTCAACCAGTATAAGAGAATCTCTCAAAATGAGATTTGAGAGATTTACATTTTCCGGTGCCAAAATTAAGTTTTCATAAACAGGTTTTAAAAAAAAACAGAATCTATGATCAACATAAAATAAGTCAGTCCAGGTTTGACAAGAGGATTTTATGCTTGTCTCAATGAAAGGTTTTCATGATGCCTAGAAAGCAAGGAAAATGCTTTTTCGTGCGTTTTCACAGAATGAATATTTCATGCATCTCAAACTGTGATTTAAAGAATCGCTATTCAGTGGAGAACTATCTGTCTAGTATTTCAGATTTAAAACCTTGGTTGATAAAATTCAGATCACTTTCTTTAAAAAATTGTGAAGCCGTACTGTGATGTAGCTCTGAATAGAAATCTTTATAGAGGTACAGATTTAGATAACGTAGTTAGCTAAGCACAGTGTACTGTAGGTATATTTTGTCCTACATCGCCTACACTATGTCGTTAGCACAACACAAGTGTTCCCACTGCCTCTTGACTGGACATGCCAACAAGAAACAGAAATATAAACATATCTCCATTTGCTTTTTTTGTGGTTTCCCCTGACTCATGAGCACCCAGGGCAAAGAGACACAGAAAACCTGCTTCTGCTAGCAAAGCAGCGTATTTATTTTTGATTTACTAATTATATTGTGATGCAATTAATTGTCCTTTTAGATATAAAAGTCCTGAACTTTGTATCCGGTACTTTTGTATTGAGTTTGATAATCTATCAGATTTTTGAATTTGAAATGTTGCTTATTTTGTACATGGTTCTTGATTAAAATGCAATTAACTGATTAATTACAGACTCTGCAATTAACTTGATTAAAACATTTAATTGAACCCCACCTCTAATTTAAAAAAAATCCTTTTTTTCCCCCCATTTTTAGCAGAGGTGCCAATGACTGTAAAATATTACACCCAGTTTCACACTAGCTTGTGATATAAGTAAAAACGCTCCATAATGTGAATCTCTTCTTGTTATTGTGCTCGTTAAGAAATGCAGTGGGAATAACAAAGGTAGGCTCTCACATTCAGAACTTAACATGACAGCACTGTGCATTTGTTTTCAAGCTAATTAAAAAAACTGTGGCATCTTTTTCTTTGAAAGTATTTTTTTTTTCATTTTAATGACGCTGAAGCACACTTCGAAACCATAATGTTCAGGCTCAGAAAATGAGAGCAAAGGAAAAGAGGCGAACCTTGGTTTATTACCCGCCTTGCTGTGTTCTGTAATGGAAAGTAATTCAAATCCCCTAGCTCCCCTGAATATTCTGCTGCATGGCTGCAGTCCAAAACAAAAACCTCCTTCACTTTACCCTTGACGCAGCAACCCTAATGGCTGTTCTTGATGACAAGCGCAGAGAAGGAAGAGAAAACAGCCTTACAGTTAATTCCCCGAACCGACTGTCCAATGATGAGTCCTGACACGGCAGCTTGCACAAGGGCACTGGGTAAAGGGGACATGGGAGGGTGTGCGCACCCCCTGCTGTGCTGCTGGTGTGTTTGACACCTTGCTGCACTGCACTGTAATCAGCCCAGCCAACAATCAAAGCCCACAGGATCCATTCAGCAAGCGTGTAAATTCACCATCCCACATCCTCTGTCTGACTGCGAGATAGCAGCTCAGCTTATGCCTGAGTTTGGGAGAGCGCAGATCAGCAATGCAGAGTATTTGACAGGAGCTGTGCGTGCAGGAGCTTCATCCATTGATTGATGATAATGAGTTCCTGCTAAAGATTTCATGATGGACCTAAAAAAAGAGGAAGTGAAAGATGGGCGCAGAGAAAGAACGGCACAGAGCAGAGGTGACTCTGCAAATGTGGGGAATGAACAAGGGCAAAAAAAGATAAAACTAAGGGTGGAGCAGAGACAAACAAGGAATAATGTTAGAGGAGAAAGAGAGAGAAGAAAGAAAGGAAGAGTTAATTTGCAAATAAATTCTAAAGAGGTATCAGTCAATTATTTATTTAGTAAATGATTTGTATTATTTACTGATTTATATATCAGATATTTTGGTGAGTCTTTAAAGATGGATGGACAAATCTGAAATAAATTAATGATAAAAAAATGGCTGAAGCTCAACATAAACAATGCATGGAAGGATAGTTGAATAGACTAGGATGGATGATCAACAGATGATTAATGGATGAAAAAGTGATGGATAAATATATGAAGGACAGATGAAGCTTAATGGAATCAATGGATGGATGTTAAATAAATGGATGGATTGATGAAGCTCTAAGTAATCAGTGGGTGAGAGTTGGATGGACAGAGAGCTGGAAAGACGGAAACAACAACGTTTAGAGAGCAGAATAGGAAATATGATCTGTAAATAAATGTTTTTCCACCTTGCATTTTCTTTTTCTGGAGTTTGGAGCAACATGGAATATGTTTGAATTGAATCCTGTACTTTTCCGAAGTGTGCAAGACGTGAGCATTATTCAACACTCTGACTGGCACACAGAACAGGGTGAGATGGTCACAGTGAAGTGTTTTAATGTCCTGGCTCCCTGTAGCACAGAGAATATATTTCAAAAATATGCTTTTAGTTAATTAGGTTATAAATCACTGAACAGCTTAGGATCAAAATACGTTGAAGACCTGTTGTTGTATCAACTATACAGACGACTCAGGATGACAAATCTCCAGAAAGCTGCAAGGTTAAAACCTCCACCTTTTCAGAGTCACTTTTGAACCACAATAACTGGAACATTGACCAACATATTTCATGTGTATTGATGATTTTAACCATGGCGCTTGACAAAATGCAACTTCTGTTCTTGGTTATCCCAGTTGTTGACCAAAGGATCCATTTATGATGTTTTTATGTTTTATTTTTGTGTTTTCTTGCTGCAAAGCACTTTGAACTGAGCTATGCAAATAAACCGCTGGTGTATCCATGCATGAATACTAGCACTCACAACTACACAAGGGATCAGCATGTAAGATAATGGATGGATGGATTATTGATTGACTGTATGTGTGGCACTGATTTACTTCGTAGGTCCGCTCGGCCTCATAACACTATAAATCAGGTTAGATATCCCTTCAGATAAATGCCCAGTTCATAACAGGCAGGGGAAAAAAGACATTAGGAGGGTTGGGGTTGTCTAATGTTCACAACTGTTACCTTTCATAAAAGCTCCTCCACATTCCCATTTATTCAGTGCTTCATGCATGAATAATCCAATGCAGGGAAAAGTGCAATATTTCCACCAGGGCTTTGACTAGATTAGCAATAGGGGTTTGGTACTGTCCCCCTGAGGACTCCCAGACCTCTCCCAGGAACACAGAGCAAAAGTAATCAGGCACAAAACACATCTTTCTTATCTTCTGCCCACTCCTAACAAGTACATAATTGCTAATATCTCTGCTGAGCCAGAGAACGAATACCCTAGAGATGGGCTATGTATACACACCCTGATAGAGAGATGAGGACGGGTTGCTATAGGAACAAGGGAGACTTAATGTGTTTAAGCAGGGGCCGTGAGGGGAGAGGAGCAACACAAGTGGGAGGAGAAAGGTTATAAACCCAGAAAAGCAGCAAAACAGAGTAATTCTGCTGGTCCCACAGGAACCTCCTCATACCGCTTTGCAAAGATTCTCGGAAGATGCCATTAGGCTTCTTTGACACTAACCAGCAGAAGGTCAGTTTAATCTGAAAGAGAAAACCAAAACTCGGCAGTTCATAGCAGATGAGATTCTGTTTCTGAAACTGGTGAGAAGGACACACAAACTCCTGTTATATTGAAAACAGCAGGTAATAATGAACAACATAAAGCTCAACACTGCATTAAAGTAATAAAAGTGAAAAGTAGGGGCAGCAAGATATATATAGCAGGCAGCAAGAGGTAGCTAACAACTTGAAGATGTCTCCAATTCTCCAAAAGGCCAACAAAGTTCAAAATGTACTTTTCAGTTCCTCTGTTTGGGCACACACCCAGCTGCACTACATGCCACTGATTAGTCTCACCTGGTTCTCGTGTAATCCGATCTCGTCCCCAGGAGTTAAAAGCCAGTCAAGTGTCTACCTCTTTACCAGATTCTCCTGTTATCCGTATCCATACCATTGGTTAGAAAGTACAACTGTACTTCTGTGTAATTTAATCTAAGATGGAAATAAAACAACACAGAACCTCCTGACAAGACAACTACTTGCTGCGTGTGCCACAAATCTGGCCTTTCTACAAGCATGGAAAGAAGAACCCCATTTTGACCGAGCAAACGACTAGACGGGACCAGAATTAAATCTCCTAGCCTACAAAATGCAGCATCAAGTGGCATTCACTCCTGCATAAATTCATTTACTCGCTTAATTTTAAACAAATTTCTGAAATTTAATCAGACAGAAACATTTCAAAAGTCCTGCTGTCAAGAGTCAGAAAGCCTCAATGAGATGCAGAGTAATTATGTGCAGCAAAACAATTAAAGGATTAAGACTCTGTGGATGAGTGCAAGGTGAGGTTTACTGAGAGAAATGGGAGAGGGAAAAAGAAAGCTGGTAATTAGAGAGTAAAAATAGCGTGTAAAAGGCCATGAAAAATAAAGCAACCCAACTTCGAAACATCAGCTCTGAAAATAAATATCTTTAATATTAAACTGAGCATTTGTCAAGCTACCCTGGCCTGACGCTGAAGCATCTTCACCTAATGGTTATCTGTTATTGGTCTGCAAAACACATCAGTGGGGCAGTTATTGAACTGAAATCTGTATCCGTCATGTAGTGCATTACTGGATTACTCCCTACACTAGCCATCTGTATTGTCAGCTTCTGTACAGAGACATAAGAAAGAAAAAAAGTGAAGCCATAACTTCTAGGTGCCAGAGATCACATTATGTTGGCCAAGCTCTAATCATTCTTTGATGCCAGCGGCGCTTCATTCAGCCTCCCACTCCGTGTCTTTATCATTCTCTGTCTCCCTCGCTCTCTCTCTCTGCATATCTTCTCCTCTCTCTGCCTCTTTGTGTTTGTCTCTGTCTTTTGCTCTTTATCTCATTTCGCTTCTCCCCATCTCCAAGTAATGGTATTTCAATAGGACACCCAGCCACAGGAATCCAATACGCATAACGTCTAATTGAGTCTTTAATAGGCTGTCTGATGTCTGCTTGCTGCTGGTTCACACTGAGAGGTACAGTCTCACTTCAAACAGCACACCGCTGCCAGCTGGACCTACCGGGAAAGGTCATTCTGTGCGACCGAACCAGCAGCCGCATTGATGCGCATAAACAAAGAAAAAACCTCACAACAGATATGGACAGATTTCAGATAGTTGGTCCAGAAGCAAGTAAATCACAATTAGAGGATGTGTTTTAGTTTCCAATTATGTGGGCTTAACCACAGTTTGGTTTACTAGGAAAAAAATGCAAATAGCTGAATAACACTAAGCAAAATTCATTTGAAGCATTTGTTCTCGGGAAGTGCCTTAAACCACAAAACACCACATTTAGCACAACAATATTTTATTAGTCTTGTGCCGTGCCAGGTCGAAACAGCTCAGTGCTAAAGTCATATGCCGTCAATGTTTTAAAATCATCTCTGCATAGTTAGTAATTAGAGAAGCAATATCAATTATCACATGATGATTTTGGACAAAGTCATGGAATAGAGCTTTATTCAGATATTTACTGTTTGTCATTACATTTTTTTTCCTGTTTTAGAATTGTGAAAACTATCCAAATTGTGAAGATTATCCAAATATTTCTTACTCCTAATTGCCAGAATTAAAGATGAATTTACTTCAATTATAGTCAGAAGTTTACACACACATAATGACTACATGTCCAAACCATTTTTGAGAGCCCTGACGATGATGCAACAACAGTATGTAAAGCAACACCTCAAGCCACACGGCTTCCTTGTGTGTGGAAAAATTAAAAAAAACTAATTACTCAAGATATCAGGAAGATAATTTGGGGTATTATTTCCAGATACCTGAAGGTGCTACATTTATCTGTTCAAACAATTACTCTCATTTAAAAAACAACAACAAAATCTCCATGTTCAGAGCAACTAACTAGAAGTTAAAGAGAAATCTGTTTAAAGAAAAAGTTAAGATGCTTAAACAATTCATGACTGTGTCTGTTTGGAGTCATTTGTTCGACATCACAGATGATTTGTCTTTTGAACAGCTGATGGTATAATCGCCTCCGAGTGAAAGTGAATGCAGCCCAAACACCATCAGTGGTTCTCGTACCACAGCCTAGAAAACCGTGGATCTTGATTAAGCTCTGCTGCTGCATGCAAGGTCATCTGGTAAAATGTAATGTCACAAAGAGAAGAGGGGAAGATCCAAACAAAGGGCTTCAGCAGCAACTAAAGGTCTATATAAATGAACAGCGGTTCCACTTCTTTTCCTTTTAAGCCAGCTGAAAGTCAGGAGGGTGAGGAGCAGAGAGGGAAGAGTTTATCAAAACCCCTTCCCTGCATGAGGAGGTGTCACCTTGGAACAGAGCTGATCTATCAGAGCAAAGAGGTCTGTTGCATCTGGGATCATTGGAGAGAAAAATGAGCAATGGAGCAAAAAAACAAAAAAAACTTGAGCTCACCTTCTGGTTCATTTGTGACACAAACCAGATTCAAGGAGTTTATTAATTAATTTACGACTCCATTTCCTCTTTGGCACCGACACAGTGCTGCTGTACCTAAAACAGCCAGATGGTTGAAGTGAGTATTAATTTATTTTTGTACTGGATCTTTTTGCACATCCTGCAAAAAGTGCTTTTTAAAAACTTTTTTCAATTATTTTTATATTTTGACCCTTTGAACCTCATTCTGCGATTTTTTTTTTTTTTTTTAAGCAGACCACCATAAGGCCATGACTAATGATAAAGGAAAGGAGAAAGTTGTATAACTTTCAAGAATTTTACAAATAGAAATATGAAAAGAATGGCATGTATTCAGGAGCCTTTTCTCTATTAAGTTCAAATCTGTTTTACCCATTCATGTTGAAAAACAGTTCGATCTCATCAAACTAGATAGAGGGGACCAGTACACCTTTTTGGACTTCTTATGGATTTTGGACGGCTGCTTTCTCCTATCTGTGCTGTGGCTCTCTGCAGCTCCTCCAGAGTTACCATAGGCAGACACAGAGGCAAAAGAGAGCTTGAGAGAAAATACGAGGAAGCAAACTGAAACTGACAAAGAAATAATGATATTGGAAATACTTCAAGGTTTCTCCTTTCATGTCCTGTTGCTGTAATCCGAGATAGAAAATTAGATGCACAACTAATAAAACGGCAGAAATAATTGACAGGCATGGTGCAAAAACGCTACATATTTCCCAGAGAAAAACCACAAGGCAGCCTACAGGTTTTATATATATAAAGAATGCCGATTGATGAAGAATATGTCATGGCTTTTATATAAGAAACAGATGATTCAAGCTCTGTGCGCTTGTTTGTCTTTTTTATTCTGAGGGGTGAAACTTTTCTTTTTGCGTTGGACGTCAGTGCATTGTTGGGTTCTTTTCCCTTAATGATCATAAAAGTGCTTGTTAGAGTGAAAATGTGAATCCAAATGCATCGTGTTATTCTCCTTATCTCATCATGATTTGCGTGTCTCCATGCTAATATGATATTATAGCCTCTGAATATGGGTGCACAGGTATGTAGGAGCTAACTAGCGCTGCAGGTCAGTGAATATATTCTCTCTACGTAACGGTGGGCTTATTAACATCTTCACTTTGCTCCTGGTTTGTTCGTTTGAAAAGCCTAATTAATCACAGGGACAACGGTGGGACTGAACTCGGCGCCGTCGAGCGTGAAATTACCTTTCTCAGTGACGAGGCTCAAACGTCCATAAACACCAATCCCAGCAAGCCAACCTCCGCACCCACCCTTTATCTCGCCTTGGAAACCGGGAGTGGGTGAGCAAAAACAAGAAAGTACACCAGGGGTTGGAAAGTGTGCTGATGAATAAAGCAAAGCAGAAGTGAGAGGGTTGGCCTTTTTTTTTTTTTCTTCTTGAAATCCCACTTTTGCTGGCAGACTGATGGTTCTCTGCTCTGCAATGTAAAAATAAAGTGAGCTGGTTGGCCAGGTACGTGGAACACCTACTCTGAGAGACATCTCTGTCCAAATCGATAGCTTTGAACCCTCCAGCATGGGAGCAGTGAGAAAACTCTTTACATCGATAGATGTGTGCTCTCATATCCCCCCACTGCTGATGTTGAGTGCAGCACAAGCCTTTCTGGGAATAGCGTGTATATGAATCATTCAGCTCACCCACTTCTCTAACCTCTCCCTCTCTTCCCACCTGTCCACCAATCGCCCACCAGCAGAGACTGTCTTTGTACTTAACCTCAAACATCACAGCTAACTCGTCTATCAATGCTGAGTTGAGACAGCAGAGAAGGGATGCGTGTCTATTTCTGCCTCAGATGGAGTGGAGGATTGTTGCTGCTGCTGCTTGCAAATGTATTCACACACCCGATTGGTGTGTTGCAAAGGGTTAAAGTCAGAAACTTGCTTTCAGATTCCTGAGAGAACAATCCAGAATTAATTCAGATGAACCGAGCTGCATTAAAGTTTTTTGCAGGATTTCAGCGCATGAAGGCTCAATAAAGAGTTGGTGTTCGGTGTTTGCGACATCAACGCCTCTGTCAAGATTTCAGTATAGTGCTTTGCAAAAGTACTCAAAACTTGTGGAATTTATCATATTTTTGTCATGTAAAATTTAGAAATTATAATATAATTAAATAAGATTCTGTTGTTGTTATTGATCAAGACAAAGGTAGTGCATAACAGTGGAGCAGAAGAAAAAACATGCATGATTTTTAAATAAATAAAAAAATTTGGTTAAACACCATCCATGTACACATGTTTAAAACTTGCCACCAACTCTAAAGTAGAATTAGGTCTTGACTTTGACTGGGCCACTCCGTCAAATGCGAAGGGTTTGATTTCAACCGGGGGTGTCCCAGAGCTTTCGGACGTTTCCCTGTTCCATCGCACTTGAATTAAACGAATGAATTAACCCCTCAGCATGCAGTCAGGTTCCAGAGACTCCCGCTGACGATGACCCAATTACAGATTTAAGTGTGCTAAAGTGGAGAAGCATGTAGAAATCGCAGGACACTGACCCTCGAGGACCGAACATTGACAACTGAGATCTAAGTAATTCAACTGAAACTCTGATTGTACGTTTAAGTTTGTCATCAAGCTGAATAGTACAATTCTGCACAAAATGCAGTAATGTGATACACTGTCAAAAAAAGGAAAGCGTTGTTTGCAAGATGTTACCCAATCTAAAGCAGCTGTGCACTTCCCAGTCATTATAGATGCTGCCTGTTCGACCTTCGCCAAAATCCCATCATGGCTTCCTGATGCAACAGACAAATGTTAATAACGTCTTTGTGTATGTTGTTAAGGAGCAACTTACCTGACTTCACGAAGGTTTAATATGAACACACTTTTAATTAAGTCAGCCTTATCAGCTGGTAGTTAGTGTTCTGCTCCTTATTATAACATCATAACATTACATGGAATAATATTTTAACCCCACCAGCCCTCCAGCTCACCATCACTGCAAAGTGTGTAATAGATGCTGCAGGCGAATTTGGCCGCTGACACACAGAGTAACACCAATTTGTGAAAATGCCAGGTCCCTCCAAAACGTGAATTAAGGATTATTTGGCAGAGCCAGAGAAATGTGTAAAAATGACCTGCTGGAAGGAGAAAAAGCTTTGGGTTTCTTCTTCTCTATTAACTTTCCATGTAAGCACCTGGGTTACCAAGGAGACACCCTTTACAGGAAAAAAAACATAATGTTTCTTTGTCATTTTCTGCTGTTTTATATTATTATAATTTTTGCTTTTATCATATTGGACAAAATGAAGTATCCTCAGAATAGTTATTGTGTCTAAGAGTAATAGCTCAGATGAACTCACAAGCTGACAGCAACTGGAAACTGAAAAGTAAAATTTCAATATTGTCCAAAGAAATATCATGTTATTATTACATAGTAACATGAGATTTAATGCCAACTGTATAGACAAAGACAGGATGGAGAAAGCAGATCTTAGTGTCAAATATTAATTCAGCAAGTCCAGAAGGGTCTAAAATGAGGTAAACCAATATCTAAACAGGTACCATTTTTGTACTCGCATGCTTTAAATCACAACAAAAGCAAACTTTTGCAGTGATTTGGTTGTTTTGAAAGGTTCTTTTCTCCCAACTTTCCATTTTTAGGGCAATATCCTACGGCTAAGCCAATTTTTGAAGAGATGCTTGCACCTAAGATGCACTTTACAGGGCAACACAAGGTGGCTTTGAGTACTCAACATCTAAACATACAGAGTGAACTCACCTCAGGATGCACTGCAGATGGAGAGTTGAACAGTGGTTAGTGTAAGTCATCACAAAATTCAAACTGACATATTCATGGTTGCTTAAATCACCCATGAGCTGCACTGACTGCCTGGTAATGGGACACAGATTATCACAAAAACGTCTTCAGCAAAAGAAGACAAACCAAAAAAAAAGCTTAATGGTTTCAGTGATACAGCGAGGGACAAATACAAACATGAACAGATCTGTCATGATCCGTGTTTATTTTCGAGTTCTCTGTGTTTTTCTGTGTGTTTAGTTCAAGTTCTGTGTCTCTGTGCTCTCCGTGTTGTCCTGTCTCCCCTCGATTGATCCCAGGTGTGTCTCGTTCCCTTGATTACCCTCTGTGTATTTAGTCCCACCTGTGTCCTGTGTTCCTCGTCGGGTCCTTGTCTGCGTTTGTCTTTGTTCGCCAGTTTGTCGCTTTGTTCCACTCGTTTGCCGTGCGCTACCTGCTATATTGCCTCTGTGTTCCTGCGATGCAGTGCTGCCACGGTTGTGGACTGTTCTACCCTGGTCATTTTCATCATTAAATCATCATCATTCACCTTACCTGGGTCTCCAGCGTCTGCCTCACCACCTCCACATCACTCACTTCATGACAAAAATAAACATTTTACTGTATAAAATGCAAAAACAGCATTCTTTTAGTCAATGCTTGATCTTTTGTAGCAAAAACAATAAATAAATTCTGACATCAATATGTGAAAAACTCAACCTTTTCTGCTTGACTTGACATCAATACAGTGTAGGGCTAATTGATTTTTTTTTAATCAAAAAATGGGGAGCAAAAGGTGATTATAAGAAGAATTTTACAGAATTTGAATCAAGTGAAGGTAAAATTACCACTTGAATATGTATAATATTTGTGCGTTTTTGGCTTAATTACTATTCTGATTGTTCTTTTAACAAAATGACCTTTTATGGAGTTTATATACTCCAGTTAATGATTAATCGATTACTGAAATAGTTGACGATTATTTGAATATTTGATTCATAGTGATTAATCGTTTCAGGTTGTGCGTCTTTGTGCTGATCCCGGCGACCCGGTAAGCAGGTAAAGGCGTTGGATGTTTAGCATCAGACGACTGTCTCTGCTGCTAAAACACTGCCTCGATCCAGGACATTCACATACAAACTACAATGAGAGACACACATTCAAATCCACAAAACCAGCGGGTGTTTGTTGGCAACATGGAGAACCTGAAGAAACTCTATGAAAACATCAGACACTGCAGGGTTCCTACTAGTGGTTTATTTACAGTGAGATATTTATTCACAGTGTCAGCTCTGACATTAAAGAATCAGAGAGTCACATGGCTTTGACACAGCAGCCCTGCAGCTGCCGCTTCAAGCCAGAGAGGGTGTTAGCCGTTTGTTAGCAAAGTTATATTTACCTGTAAACCAGAGGAAACCTCCAGCGGCTCCCTCACGCTCTGCCAAAGCGCTCTCAGTCCGCTCTGACCCACAGATGGTGCTCAGGGGCGCGTTTTAAAACCATCAACCCTGGATTTTAATGGCTGCTGAGTGCTTCGCCTGCAGACTTTCTGTGTGTGTCGGCATGAAAACAGGCTGAACCTGACGGCAGAGGAGATCCTAATCTTGTGTGTTTAAGGAGCTCCATGTGAGAGCAGAAGATTTACATAATGAGAGGAAAAGAGAACTTAATAAAGCCGATGAGTTCAGTCCTCCATTTCTTTCAAAAAGGCACTTCATGCTTTTTCATTCTGTTTGATAGGCCAACTCAATCTGTTGGAGGTTTGATAAACTACACTGAAAAATAATGGCCCCCTGCATGATTGGAGATTAATGCAGAGTTTTGATCTCTGAGGGAGTTTTCCGTGTCTGATCTCTTCAATGTGTGTCGAGGAGAGGAAACGTTGAAGGTTGGTCGCTGCTGATAGCATCCAATGCTACACGCTCATTTCACTCAGATGCTTAAAAACAATTAAAACATGCAGTTTTTAATTCGGTTACCAAAAAGTAGTGAAAGTTCACAAATAAAGCATGATTTTAGGTGGGTGTGTCCATCAGTGCTACCTTGAAAAAGACTTAGATCAATTTAAATTGATGCAGAATAAAGCTGCATGTTTAATACCATACAGTCAAATCTTGACTAAAGTTTATGATAGAAAATTAGCTTCACTACTATTGTCAAGTTGGAAAATTTTAAAACTCCAAAGCTCATTGGTTTTGTTTGTTCAGTTAAATTCACATGGATATGTCTCCAGACGTGAGTTAATGGACATTTTCAAATTCCTAATTTTTAGTTGCAAAGTAATGAATGACTGGAATTGTCTGCCATTAACTCTCATAAAAGCTGAACAGACGTTAGCCTTTAGAGCCTTTAGGAGTAATGAAACAACAAATTATTGGACATTGTATACATTTATCAACATTTTGTATGAACTGTGATTTATTTTTATCAATATATCATATATTTGAATGACTTACTGTATGATGTGTGCTTTTTAATGATACAACCTGGTTTAATAGAGATCCTAAACAATAAACAATTTCTAATTACTCCTTGAAAAAGTAACTTAGTTACTTTCTGATTACTTGATTTTAAGAGTAACTAAGTTAGAAGTTTTCCCACTTGATAGTCCGGTAGACTCGGTCTGACAGCGTATTATGACCTGGTAGATACAAAAAAAAAAAAAAAAAGAAGTAAATTTCTTCCAGCAAAAGCTCAGAAATTTTGAGTTTAATCTAAGAAATTTTCTAGAAGAAACACAGAAATTTCTGAGTTTCAAAAGTTGCAAGGTTTAGATTTTTGAAATTTCTGAGATTAATCTAACACACTTTTCAGTTTTTCATAGTAAGTTGTGAACTTTTCAAACTCAAAACTTTCCTTTTTTTAATTTTTTGGCAGATGTTTATTTGACCGTCGTAGATTGGGAACCAAAATTGCAACATTTGTTACATTTTTAGCTGCTGCGATTCTCTTTCCCACTGCGATTCTCTTTCCCACTGCGCTGCGGCAAACGATCCAAACCCTTTGAGAAACCTTTTTCCCTCCTCACCTGTGGGGGCGCTGCACCAAGAATTGCTGAAGGAAACGACATGAAAACATCGGAAGAAAACTGAGCATGAAATTTAAACAAAAGTGAAGAAGCGTCAGATTTCAGCGGTTATTTGTTGTTGGCAAAAACCCAGGAGTCATTTCACCTGCTAGCACAAAACGAGCGTGTTTGTTTTGGTTGTATTTACCCAGAATACCCTGCGCTGTAATCCACTTACTGCATCAGAGTTGAGTTCAACCGAATACAGAATGAGGTTTGTAGCAGACCAGATAGTTTTTTTGGCCCGATTGCGCAGCTGCATCTCCACAAAGGAACTGGACTTTCTAGACAAACTGGCGGGCGTTGGATTAAAACGGATCAAACATGGCTGGTGTGAACAAAGCCTTGTGTTTCATCACTGCTGGTATAATTAAGAGGCTCCCCTCTCCTCCTCCTCGACAGTAATTAAACAGTTAATTGTTTTCTGTTATCTACCTGCTGAAATGGCCTCGTTTGGCTCTCAGCTTTCCACCTGGACCTGGACGCTTATCTCTCGAATAGCGTTTTGCTGAGAGAGGGCGTTCACCTGATGCTGTTTTCCAGGCTTTTCTTTCCGATGACGTGTATGAAACACGGACTGACATGCTCCAGCAGAACCGGAGAAATGTGCACCGATGGGACGGAGGAAGGCTCAGGGTGTGCGCCATTATTTCTGACTGATAAGACTAATCACCTGAGCCGTACAGGCTGACTGGCTCCATCCCCTCCCCGTCGACCCGCCGTCTCGCAGCGGCTCGGAAAACGTCTGAGTCGTTGCCATGGTCACCAGACAGCGGTGATGTTAAGGAGGGTCACAGCGTGCAAAGGGATGTCGCTCACTTGCAAAATGTTGAGGCTTTGCAACATTTTTCCATGAGGGGAGGAATGTCTAATGTGCTTCTGTCTGAGTGCTGTGGCTCGTTTGCCATTTTGACATAAAAGTTAATGAAAATGTCAACAAAAAGGTTGTTTTTGTGGCATTTTCACAGGAAAAATCAGCACAAGTTAAATATTTAGTTTGCTTTCTCTTGGGCTTGCCAATATTTATCATATTAATACATTTGGTGCCAATCACATAATTGGAACCATGGAAATTACATTTAGTGATAAGTTTTCAAGATGAACACTGCGGTTGTCATGGAAATACATTTTTGCACTAAGATCACCAATTAGATGAATCAAATCATAGCCTACATATTTTGAGCCACAGAAATCATATATATTTTATTGATCTTCTGTTTCCTTTTTCTGATGGACATTTTTCCAAATGACCGCCATGGTTGTAATAGATATTATGTTTTTACTAAAACTGGAAATAGTTACCGCCTAACCAAACAGTTAGTTTCACTAAAGGCTAATTTACTATACAAGAATCTTAGCTACTCTAACAATAAACCACTAAATACATGAAAAAATATTATCAGACTTTAACACTAAACCGCTAAACAAGTGAAAAAGATCATCAGTCGCAAAACTAGACCACCAAACATAAAAATATTTTCGGAAGCTATTATTAAAGATATAAAATCTCTAATGTCATACCACTAGAGAGGAATAAAAAATAACAGGAAGCGAAGCTAAATCACTAAACGAGTATAGAAAATGGAAGAAGCTAATGCTAACATTAAGACGACTGTTTCTCACATTATCTTCTTCCGGTTGACGAATGGTGTCAGACATGCAAACAGCAAAGTTTCAGTTTTGGCATCTAATTTTGCTGCATATTATTACTTTAAAGTTGTATGAATTAGATGGCCAAAGTTGAAAACATATCATTTGATGTAAAGTTAATTTAAGTTATGAAAATGAATAACATTTTATGGCAAAAATTTGCTGAAATTCAAATATCTAACATCTGAAAAACACAAGACCTGAGAGGTGACACAATTTTTTAAACTTGCATCTACATTTGAAATATTTTTTACAAGACCGATGACATGTACAACACTTGTGTTATTTAAACTTTGAATGGAGTTTCTGCAATAAAGTGTGACTGAGCTATGGAGCTCCATATTCACAACTTGATTTGAGAATTTTGATGCATTTATTTAATATGGGTGTAGGCGGCGCAGCAAACCAAAAACTGTGATGCAAATGCAGCAGAAACTGTAGTGATTTGGGTTTTTTGTGTGTTTATTTAGGTTTCTGTGTTCTGTTGAGTTTCTGTGTTGTCCCGTTTACCTCTTGATTGTCCCCAGCTGTCCCTTGTTTCTCCTGATTGTCTCCCTGTTGTGTCTTTTTTACATCATTTCAACCTGGATCCGCTGCATTTTGCCTCACCACCTTCACTGCACCTCGTGACAGAAACGTTGAGAAAAGTTGCTTTAGTTTGGGTCAGGAACTAAACAAACGTTTTCTTAGCAACTTCTTAGCAACTTGTGGCCTGCTGTAAAAAAAGTGAGAATTTTAATTGAAAACTTTCTACTTCAGGAAACAGAGGAACATCAATTTTTCCCGATATGGGTTCTGGGTATGACTCAGCAGAGTTGTGTGTGTGTTTTAACAAGCTGCCCGTTAATTGGACTTTCAGATGTGTGTTTAGTGTCTGTGTGACTTGAGTCCTGCCTCCCAGAGCTGCTGTTAACCCGCAGTCAGGATGTTCCACAGGATGTGAGAACAGCTCTGAGGTCAGGGGTGATTTTAATCCCCGCATATCTCCATAGCAACCAGGGAGCAACTAACGCTCTGCACAGCATGGACAAAAAGGTGTTGAACAGGAATCTCTCTCCCATTCCTGGGTTTTATACAATGTTCTGTAGTTAGACTTTAGAGTTCATGATGCTCCTTCATGATGGATTTGTTTCTAGACTTCAATCTAGATTTTGCAGTAATTAAAAAAAAGAAATCACCATGTGTGTCGCCAATGAGTTTTGGCTTGGAGGCGTATCACACCTGCAGAGACTGAACAAATTAGAATGAATTTCATTAATAAGACATTTTCCCATATCATAAGTGAAATAATCTTCTACTTGAACTAGTATTTTTTAATGAATATTCAAACATGTCTGATGTAAAACAAGCTTCTATATCTTGCTGAAAAGTTACTGGTGAGTTACTTTTGTTTTATTTTAAAGGTGATCTACTGTGCTTTATTGGACAGGTTAGGTTTACAGGTGATCCAAAACATGTTTATTGCATTTTTTGCACAAAATCATTCCTAGACAATGAGATTTTAGTCCTCTCAGCTCAGATTTGTCCAGAATGTTTTAGGGTGTCTTGTCACTTTAAATCCAAATAAGATGCTTCTAGCCACACTCGTGAAGATGGCTGTGAAAAGCAGAAGTAGAACACAACCAACAAAAATGCAGTGATTGCTTTCTGGATAGTAAATCAACAACGAAACACTTGTCTTTTCCAGCAGCCATTGTACAGCACATACAGGCTAAACAAACTGACCTTATATGTGTTTGAACTCTGCTGGGGTTGCTAGGTAATGCGTGGAACTCTGCTGTTGTTGCTAAGTAAACGGCGGAACTCTGCTGTTGTTGCTAAGTAACCGGCAGAACTCTGCTGGGGTTGCTAGGTAATGGGTGGAACTCTGCTGTTGTTGCCAAGTAACCGGCAGAACTCTGCTGGGGTTGCTAGGTAACTGTGCAGTTCCTGCTAGTTTGTGGCGTTACATTCCCCAGGTTTTTGAAACTGGCAGTTTTCCAGAAACCAAAAAGCATTATCTTATAGCCCAAAACCAGCTATGTATTTTGTCTCTTTTAAGCGCTCGGTTCTTTTCAGAAGCTTAGATAACCAAATAAAAGTACAAAAAATTTGGCACAATACGGAGTTTTTGCACTTGAAACTAGACAGAAAATACTTGGTATGATTTTGTGTTCTTGCAGTAAAGTTGTTTTCCTGATGTTCCTCTCTGTTTAAAGACCACTGAGGTAAAGCTCTCTGGGTTCTTTCTGGTGATAAATCCATCATCTCCTGGTATATTTTGCACCTGTTAGGTAACTTACAGACTCTGTAATTTACTTTTCAAATGATTTAATTCTCCCTTTTTCTTTCGCACACATCCCACTCCGTGTCTCCTGTCTTTATTTTTCCAATGACTCAATTACCCAATGAGCCTTCATTAACCCCCTCAGAGCGCGCACTCAGAGACACACAAAGCATTTTAATAATTGGTGTCAAAATGCTCCACGCAGGCGAGAACTCTGTCTGCTCGTGCTTCCTCCGACATGCTGATGATTCCAGTTATCACGAAGCAATCACGGCTAATCACAGAAATTAGAACGACACCATCAGCTCGTATTGGACCGGACCTCTGAGGTTTAACACTCACTGCATAGTTGTACATTCTTTGTGCATTTCTGATGGCTGTGCTTGAATAATTCAATGATTTTTTTGGGGGGGATTATTTACAATTTGTGTCCTCTGAGCTTGTTTTCACCAATTTTAGAAAGCAAATCTTTGTATTCTACAATCTGTTTAGGCAGCTAGCTGCCATATTAAATGTTTTCCTCTTGTGAATAATCTTTCTTACTGGAGAAGTAGTTTGCAAATTACCCTGTAACTCCTCCCAGATTGATTGGTAGCAGCAGTTGCTTCTCTGAGATCACTGATGTCTGTCCGTCTTGGTTTTGCAATAGCATGCACAGCTGTAGCAACAAACTGACAAAGATGCAGAAAAACACACTGTTATTGTCTTGAGTTGGCAAGTCAAAAAGCAGCAGTGACATACTAAGGAAAGTAAAGAAAAGTTGTTATACAGATTGATATGAATCTAAGGTAACTCTAAACAAATGCATTTCCGTTACAAATATACGCAAATCTTTGTTAGTATTCCGATAATGTTGAAAAACACAATTTCGCAATTGCAGTATTTCCATTCATTATTAAATGTAATTAAAATTATGCATAAATAAGTTTTTTATGCAGGAAGTCATTAAAAACATTCCTCACCATTATCCACCTACCACCTCCTGCCGTCTTCTTCGTCTTGTCCGCCATTAGTAATATCTGCTTGTTGATCACATTTCGAAACAGCTGATAAACCACCAGGCCAAAATTAGCTCAAAACTTTTTATTTAAAAATGTGTTTTTCAAAATTGGTGTTTTCATGAAGCAAATTTATTTTCTTAATTCCAGTTTGCACAATTTTATTGTTTAGGGAAACAAGGCTGATTTTTGAATCCTGGAAATGTTCTTCAGGTGATAGAAGGCCGACTTTTTAACTGTCTTTATGTGACCTTGAAGGCTCAGGTCTGCATCCACGTCCAGATTTCTGGCCTGATCTCTAGTTTCTGATTGTAACTCCTGAAGCTGTGCTGACTCCAGATGGCTCCTCTTTAGTTTTATAAACTTTAGTTTTGTTTCTGTTCAGCTGGAGAAAGTTTTGGCACCTTCACACAATTTGTTTCAAGCATTTGTTCAAAGCTTGAATGGATTCATGGTGGTGACATTATAATGTAGAGCTGTGTATCGTCTGCATATTTATGGTAACAACTCTTATTGTAATCTGAGCTAGCAGAGCATGTAGATATTAAATACAGTAAATATTAGTATAATTCATTTCTATCATGTTTTATGTTTGAAAAAAGAGGCTGCCTGGTGGTGCAGTTGGTTGTTTCTGGTTGTATCTTAGGTTTGTTAATATTTTTCAGTTCTTTATGCTTTCTCTTTGTTTGTCTCTTCAGACTTCACACCTGTTCATAATGTGTTTATCATCACACCTGCTTTGTATCCAGTTATTTTATCCTTCTGTAGATATTCTCTCCCTTTCTCTCCATTTTTCATCACTTTTTGACATTAGCCTTCATTCGGATGCTCATTCCAAAGTGTCTGTTTTGGTTTCATGTCAACAATTTTCTGATAACTAGCAGAACATGCTCATTAGAAACTGGAAAATTATAGAAAGTTTAATAAGTTCCTGAAATGTTCTAGTAATTCTAGTTTTCAAATGTAAGATTACAGGGTAACACTTTATTTGACGGGTTGTGAATAAGACTGTCATAACACCGTCATAAACATGACATAACACCGTCATAAACATGACATAACACCATCATAAACATGATATAACACCGTCATAAACATGACATAACACCGTCATAAACATGACATAACACCATCATAAACATGACATAACACCGTCATAAACATGACATAACACCGTCATAAACATGACATAACACCGTCATAAACATGACATAACACCTGTCATGAACATGACATAACACCTGTCATGAACATGACATAAAACCAGTCATGAACATGACATAACACCAGTCATAAACATGACATAACACCAGTCATAAACATGACATAACACCAGTCATAAACATGACATAACACCCGTCATGAACATGACATAACACCCGTCATGAACATGACATAACACCCGTCATGAACATGACATAACACCGTCATGAACATGACACACCTGTCATGAACATGACATAACACCGTCATAAACATGACATAACACCAGTCATGAACATGAGTAAGTCTTCATGAATATTTATGACTATTGTCATAAAGTGTCATTCGGCAAATCATGAGACTTTTAAAGCAAAGTTGACATTATTCAAAATATCTTTATGACAACTTGACATTAACCAAGAAATCATGTAAATAAAAGTATTATTGATTAAACTTTGGCTTTAATAACATAAAGCTACATAATTTTAAAAGTTTAAAATACTTTTATAAATTTTTTTTTGTCAGATTATGATTTCTTGGTTACCGAATGACACTTAATGACAACAGTCATATTTATTCATGATGACAGGTGTTATGTCATGACAGTCTTATTCACAACCCGTCAAATAAAGTGTTACCATTTGTTCTCTTATAAAATGTGTAAATGCAACAGATCTCAGGAATAACCTGCTGCTTTGTCCCTCTGTTGGGCGGCAGCGTCAACGTTCCCACGGTGGCCTTCAGCTCCTTCTCAGTGGCGACAGAGTTGTTGCGACTGCTGCTGGCTACGGGTCGGATCTGGATGTGGAACTTCTTCGGCTCCTCGTCGTCAAAGTCTGAATCGCTGGAGTAGAAGTTGTCCTCCTTCTCAGAGCAGCGTAAAGGAAGTGTCAAGAAAAAGCAGCTCAGATGGCAAATGGTGCTGCGAAACGATGGAGATTGGCTCTTGAGAGAACGCCAAAATGTGTTAAAATTTCATTTGAATTTAGAATAGTTTTAACAATAACAAGATTTAATTGTTGCAGACTATCTGTGTGACAGAGCTACATCCAGACTTTTTTTATTTACTTTATATGAATAACAAGAATTTGCTGCTGCATGTTTCTATTTTTTAAATTTTATGCTCATTAAATGTATTTAGCCCATTTGGAAGTTGTTGTTTTTGGATTACAACAATAAATAGAAGTAGATATATTTCATATAACATACTGACAGTGTCAAAACAGATCTATTCAATTCTTTTTTTCAAAAAATAAACAATGTATAGGTAGTTTGGAAGTTTATGACATTAAGGAAAAAGATTACATTTTAAAAAACAAAATTAAATATACATTTAAGCTCAATGTTATTGATATAATCCACAGGCTGATTTAGATTTAAAATTATTTTAATTTAACCAAAATGTTTAATTTTGATAGGAAATGAGATAATATTTTTAGAGATAGTAAATCAATGAAAGAGTATCAAAAAATACCTTTACTTTCTCAATAATCATAGGAAAAATGTGGATTTAAACCCTTCAAACAATGGCTGAGAAGATTTTTGCATGATATTTTGATGACTAATCTTTGGTGATGAACTCCGAGGTTTTGAGGTAGTAAGGCCTCTTTGCCGTCATCCTAATCTTTTGCTCCAAATATCAGAGCGAGTCCAAAATGTTTATATTATTTTAATTCACACTATGGATGGAAAAAAGGATATCATTTTGAGTGCTGTCAGCTCGGATGACGAATCCCTCGTCGTCTACTTCCAGTGGTGAATTCTGCGAAAACAAGAATAAACACAGAGAAAGTTAGAGAGCCAGACAGCAGCAGCTCAGAGACAAACGATGCACATTCGACACACAGACATGTTGTCACATGGCGTAGTCCAGCGCTTACAGAGGGCCATTCATTTGAGAAACGACAGAGTAAATATACCTCATCGATTGTAAACTGAGTTTAACTCAGTGACTTTTACAGGATCTGAGTAAGAGCTCAAACAATGCTGTCCTGATACTGAAAGAGTAATGTAACTTATTTAGAAGCTGTACATAAATATTACACAAATAAAGAAAAGTTTAAATCTGACCCATATGAAACTACATACTGCAAAAGTCAACCTGTAGAAAACTGACTTACTGTCGATTAATCTAAGTGTTAAAGTGACAGAATCTGATTCAGAGAAGAAGAGAATGGTCTAATCTAAAGGAATGAAGATTATAATCCAACACTGTACCACTTCACTCTTCAAGAACAGATGAGAAACAAAGACATTTATCCCATTGGAGACAGTCACAAAGTCATTTCAAAGGCTTTAAGACACCAGAGAGAGCAACTTTTAACAAATGCAAAAAAAAAAATTATTTGAAAACTACAGATTTTATTTACTACTTGGTTATTTTTGTTTATTAATATTTGTTTGAAAATGGCAAATTCAAGTTTATTTTTTAAAAATGTGACAATCAGTGTCAATGAACATTTACATTTTCATCTCTAGTCCCATGTAAAGTATGAAAAATTATCCAAACAAATATATTTTCACATTATTGCATCTGCAAAGTTACAATGCCGGCACTGAAATAATGTGATGGAATATCTTGTAGCCTACTTTACTATGCTTGCTTACTTTGATCAAAACTGTCTTATGTTTACAGAAATTGAAAATTAAATCTGAAGCTGCCAGTCACGACTTTTCCTGCATGGTAAATGTTAGTGCAAGCTCTGAAGTTGGTTTTTTGGAAGATTTCTCATCGTTTATTACACGCACTGATTGCTATCAAAAGTATTTTACATCTAAATGTACATTGCATCTTTGCATTAGATGAAATTGTTAATAAGCATTAAAAAGTGAACACGAGAGGCTTTCTAAGATTCAAACAGGCTGATTACTATTTAGAAAATTGTGTGCTGTAGTTTTGACTATTTGCTTGTCCAAACACTCCTTCAAGAATGCACAGAAGAAAAAAAAATCTATCCAAACGTTGAACTGATCATAAAAGTGACCTTGTTGTAACTCCTTATGACAAAATCTAGCAGTGAAGAAAGATAAGGAGCAGCAGCCAGAGCAGTTTAAAGACGTTTTGTTTACTCTCTCCTTCATCATCCGTCTGTTAAATGGATTTTTGGCAACATCCAAAGCCCTTTCACACACTAACTGCACGGTCCTGCATGTAGGGAAACATGTACACACGTTTCCTCACATGTACACACTTACTTCCACTGTCCCAAGATAATCTTAGAAAGTTCTTCTCAGAAGTGCAGGAATAAACTTGGGAAACCCCACATCATCCATCTTGTTATGCACATACACACACCCTTCCAAACTCTGAACAAAAACACTGTTGTAATAGATTACACACCCTCAAAACACCAGAGTATCTGGTATCTAGGATAAGGTTAGTAACAGAGTCTGTGTTTTTTAGCTTTCAGCTGTGAAATATGTCAATTACTCACCAGTGCCTCTGGGACAGCTGAATCTCTGCAAATATAGAAAGAAAAAAACAAAAGTTGTTACTTTTAACTTAGTCTGAAGTCAGAAGTAAAGAGCAGAGGAGGGGAGTGAGTAGGAAGGAAGTGCAACGCCGCTGAGTTTCTGATAAACCTAAAAATTGCTAACATGGTGATACCTGGGGATTTGACCCAGGGGTTTCATTTCTGATTTACTGAGAGAAAGGAAGAATAAAAACAAGATTTTTGTGTCTTATTTGATAACAGAAAATATGCTGTCCTGATAAAACTTTAAGACAAGGTTGGAAAAATATTGATGTCAATATCACAACAGCTGCATTTCCATTACACGTGTAAAATTTGATCTCAAAACACAATTTCACCATTACAATGTTTCCTTTAGATGAGAAATGCAATTTAATCACACGTAAATAAGTCTGTTCATGCAATTAATAATTAAAAATCAAAGCGCCGATTGGTGTTAACACTTAGAGGAGATATAAAGCGCTGGAAAAAATTAAGAGAGCACTTAAAATAATCAGTTTCTCTGATTTTACTTTTTATAGGTATGTGTTTGAGTAAAATGAACATTGTTCTTTAATTCTATGAACTACTGACAACATGTCTCTGATATTCCAAGCAGAAATTTAGTTTTTATTTGCAGAAAATGAGAAATGGTCCAAATAATGGAAAAGTTGCAGTGCTTTCAGACCTCAAACAATGCAACGAAAACAAGCTGATATTCATTTAGAAACAACAATACTAATGTTTTAACTCAGGAAGAGTTCAGAAATCAATATTTGGTGGAATAACCAGGAGGTTTTCAATGGGGTTCAGTGCACCAAATAAGGTGTTCGAAAAATCTGGTAAAAAAGTTATACCAGGTTTTTTTAACCAAAAATCTGGTAAAAGATCGCTCCTTTCACTTGATTTCACTCAAAACTCTTGAAATAAGCAGGTTATTTATTCATTATATTGTGATCTAGTTCCTTTGAACTATAGCTGACCTAGCCATTACTCCTCCTTAAAGCGGCCTCCTTTCCTGTATGGCTTTGTGTTTGCACAAACTCACGTGGAGTCCGGCTCCTTGTCCCTCTTTCCCAGACCGGGGATTCTGAAGGCTTTTGCTCGAGTCTTTTTCCCGCCTTCAGGGGTCAAAGCTGCCATGTACTCCTCAAAACCAACTGATGCTACAGGCAAAAAATACAAGTAATTTTTTACCATCCTTCTTTTTTTAAAATAGACATTGCCACAAAGAAAACTTTTAACTTTTCCTTTCTTTTTGTTTTATGCTCAATCTTAATTCAGAGTAGATGGAGAAAGAATAAGCTCACTGTACCTGGCCTCTCTTTGCCCGTTCCTTTCTGCTCAGCAAATTTCTGAATGAGGATGTCGATGCCGATGTTTTCCACATTCTGCTTAAACTCCTCGTGGACCTACAGCCCAAAGTGACAAATGAGCTCTAAATGCAAGGCTTGCCCCAGAACATTTACCACCTGAGGCGGTCCAGCGTGTCTTTGTATAAAACGATATTAAGTTGACAGGAAATGTAAAGATATTATTGGGTAATTATGTTACTTTGACAATACTTAAAGTCACAACTATAGAGTCTTAAAAACAACAAATCAAAAAATACATTTAAAATCAATACCAATTACAGTATTTGCATTTCAGTTAAATCCAAATTAAGTCATCAGTTAGTGAATCTAAAAACATGATTATTTAGAACCGGCCCCTGGCATAACTGAAACAACTAGCTGCATGCTAACAAGATGTCAGTGCTGTTAAATTTGATTTAATGGTTTCAGAATGGAATAATCAAATATTTTAAATTATAATCTAAGATTCTAAGGAGCTGGCAAGTTTACTTTGTAAAAGTTCACAGAACAATCTGTATAGTAAGATTGTTTCGTTACCACAGCTACAATCTGATGCTGTGAGTTTAATCTTTGAGTTTGAACTCCATCTGTTCACAAATACATCTTATAATACACTGGTAGAAAGCCTGAAATGCTTTTATTGCTCCCACAGTTTAGCACATTTGCACAGAGCAAGTAAACGCAAGCATAATTTCTTGTGCTAAATCAATAAACTAAGCCTTAAAAATAACAAAATTTAGAAAGAATTAACTGAAACTTGATGCTACATCCAGCTCATAACTTATTGTACTCTGAAGACTGAATCCCAAATGCTTACAGTACAAAGGGGAGTAAAAGCAGAAAAGCAAAGCTCCAGATAAACAGGATCTTCATCATCAAAGCCGTGTTTCATATAAAGTCCAACTCACCTGTCCCACCTGGACGTGGGTGTCCTCTATGGAGTGAGAGTAACTTTTAATCAACTGTTTCATCTGCCTCAGATGCGCCTCTTCGATTTCCTGAAACCTCTGCTCAAACATGAACACGGTCACAAAAACACACAGACAAAATTAGAAAATTTCCCCAGAAAATCCTGAACTTGTCACATTAACTTTGTTTGATTTGCAATCATTCAAACAGCCTTTGCATAATCATCACAAATAGGCACACAGATGAGATCTTACTAAGGATTTTGAAATCTAGAAGATTATTACGAAAAATTATCACTTACACAATAACTGTCATTGTGAAACTTAAAGTACTTTAAGCAGTTAAATCCACATGGCATTTCACTTTCTCAAACAAAAAAAAAACATATTTCAATAACTGCAGGCGTCAGTATTTTTATCATTTTGCTTGTTAATGGTAAAAGATGCACCGAGACACATAAGAGAAAGCAAAAAATACTTATTTTAAGAAAAACTTTCAAAAGAGACCTCCAGATATGTAAGATTTAAGAACATTTATATCTGTTTGTACTCTCTTTCAGCTAGATCTTTTGTTACTATGTTTTCCAAGTATAGTCTTTAAGAAATGTTTTTGTTGAGGAAGTTCCACCAGTGAGATTTAAAAAATAGGAGCAGGATTTTTTGTAAATTTAGTTTTACATCCAGATCTATTTCTCTAGTTGCCATATGCAGTGGCATGCTTTTATTTTGTCATTTGGTTGGTTTAGAAGCTAAATACTGAATTAAAAAGTAAAGTGATTAAAAATGAGTGTTATTGTTTACCAGTATGGTAGCTTGAACTGAAGACTGGAGCTTCTTTAATCCCAACATTTAGTAATAAAATCAAATGGGAAGTACACTGAACCTTCTGTATTTGCAGGGATTGGGGATCACAACCACCCACAAATAGCTGAAATAGCTTTGATTTTATTTATGAAAGGTTTTTCTTTTTTCATTCACTAACTTGTGTGTCTACAGTCAAAATCCCAGTAAAATACAAAAAAGTTTTGGGGTTTTAAAGTGACAAAATGGGAAAGTTCAAGGGGAATGAAATGTCTTCTAAGGCACTGTAGTTTCATTTTAATGTTTGATGTAAAATAATCCTAATAATAAAACAAGGAGAAAAATGCACACAAATGAAACCCTAAATTATTACTCTAAATCCAAACTGACTGGGCTCATTAAAAAGTGCAACAAATTATATATTTTTTTTAGACTAACACAAACACCTTGGAACAAAAATGCCACACACCTTAACAATTACAACCAGACCTTTCTCCTCTGAGGTATTACAGGAGCTAATTGGTCACCAAGACTCCATTCATTATTTCAAATGTAAAACACAGAAGTGCTCATTGGGATTTGTTAAATATTTCCATGGAAACAGCTGCTGTAACCATGGAAGCACAGAGGCAGTGATTAAAGGTAATGAGCATTTTACAGCTTGTGTGTGTGGAAGTGGGCGTTTAGGAGTCGGGGGTTTAGGTGGGCTGAGGTTGTTTTATCAGGGGCAGCGCGCGGCTTGATGGTACATGAATGGATGGGATAGCGGGGTTCTGTTCTGGTGGGGCGCCACACAAAGCGGCTTGAAGCCAATGAGAGGGAGGAATGGATGAAAAGCCAGATCAGAGGGAGGGCGATCAGTAATGCTGGAGTCGACGCTGACCTGGGCGGACTCGCTCATCTTCTGCTCAAACTCTCCTCCCACACGGTTGTACTTCTCGATGCACAGCGCGAAGGACTCCGCCGCTTTCTTAGACTTCAGCTCCGCCTAGCGAGGAGAAGAAGAAGGAAAATTGCACCTTTCAAGACGTTGACTCACAGAGCTGACATTAAATTTAACAGAACAGCTGTATTGAGACAATATCAGAACTGTAATTAGAAATACTCGATGTGAACTAATGCAATATGTGATTAATGAGCAGTAGCATGCTGGGTGTCTGCAAATATAACAGTGAATCTTTGCTCCAGAGTGAGACAAGGGAGATAACTTTGCATTGTAGTCACACAACAGTCAACAATAACATGACATGATCAAACATCGCTGACGAATCTGAATGCAAAGCTTAAGAGAACATAACCAACAGCTGAGTAATGTATTCGTCCAGTGCTTGGTAATTTTGAGTACTCAAATTAGCTCAGTTCTTAGTACAAATACAAAAGATTGCTATGGAGACATTTTTAAATCCAAAACTGGAAGAGAAATATGGATGTATGGATGGATCTTTTAGACAATGGTAGAAGGAATAAGGTGTGGAAATATTCTCAGTTTCTTTTTCCATACTTATCCAAAGCAGGAAGAGTCATAAAACAGTCAGTTTTTTTTGTTTTCAAGCTTTTCAAAGTTTTTGAAAAGTAAAAATTTTATTAGCAATCCAACCACATTAAGGCATTACTCTGTTAACAAATGATACTGCGAATGTAGTAAATTTCAAGTCTCTGAGTCTTTAGGATGAAAAATGCAGCACAATTTAATTATCTCAATTTATTTTGCGGAATTTTTTATTTTAGTTTGCTCACTTCTGGGGCCACAATTGGCTGAGAAATAAATTTTAAAGTAGCAGCAAACCTTCTCTAGTTCTTTCTGCGGTGCTCCTTCCTTCCTGAGTCGGTCCAGCTCCAAACACTTGGTGTAGTAACCTTCCTTCGACTTCTGAAGGTGGCCGTTCTGAACCTGCAGCGCCTGCACAGCATCCACCGTTCCAACCATCTCCTCCTTTGTCTGGTTGAAACACAGTTCACATTTGATGTCTTGGCTTTATTAAGGGCATGATACAAACAGGCTACATGCAACACATAATGTTTACATTCCAGGCGTTTACCTTACGATGAACTTTAACTTGCTCGTCTCCATACTTGTTAACGTCCCGGATCAGATCGTTCATCTTCTTCATCAGCTCCAGGTGGCAGAGAGCCAGTTTGTCAGAAGATACCCTAAAAACATCCCACATGGGTGCAAAAGTCCTAAAGAAAACACAGATAACCAATCATTAACTAATAACACTAATGATTGGGAAAAACAAAGATTTAACAAAGAAAAAAAATATTCTTCTTTTTGTCTCAAATAATTAATAGTGGAGCCATAGTGTAAATGGCTTTTTGCATGTGCAACTTTAACTTAACTAACATCTGGTTTCAAAAGTTTATTAGAGCAGATACTTGTGGTTTGTAGTACATCTGCAGAAATCTTGCAAAAATTGTTGCTTTTGTTGATCCTTTGATGAACAAAACAACACAAACAGTTAAAAACACACATGCATTAAAGTATATGAGCTAAATATCACATAGGGCAGTGAGTTAATCATAAATTTGGACATTTGGTGATGCAGATGGCACTCATACATATAACACATGCAGCCATATGACAGTCACATTGATAATTACAACAACAACCCCAGGGAGAAAAGGAAACACTAGCTCCATGTCTGTACTCACCCCAGTTGACTTCCATTACTCGCTATTTTAGACAGTTTGCTCATTGATTTGGAATAAGTCTCCTCAATGGCAGCCCTGGAAAACAAAAATATTTTAACACAATCAAGTCATTTAGAGGAACCTATGGCACAGCAGGAAACAAGATTATACAAAAGAATTACAGTGCTGTAAAAAATAAATGTGAGAAGACAAAGTGATCTATCATTTGGAGTTTCTGGTTGCATGTTTATAGCAAAACTATTAAGTGAAAAAAGCTACCAACACACAACAGAGAACAGATATTATTATGCTTTTTAAAGTATACGAACCTTTATCAGAATCAGCTAAAATTCTCAGAGTTCTACTGAACAGTAGGAATCAATCACAAAGCTTTGATTGGTGAACTTAACTTGAAATAACTCCTCTATTTCTTGCACCACAGCAAATCTAATTGCTTTGATTCGCCAAACAAATTGAGAAATTTCATAAAGTTTTCTATAAGAAAAAGCTTTCAGGGAACACAAAAAGAAATAACATGAGGAGGAAATTCATCAAAACAGTTGCCTAACCCTGATCTGGCTGGATCACACTCTGGTACCAGAGCGCTTCTGTTTCATTTCCTGACCGTTGATTCGTTGTGTGCTGCTTTCAAACAGATAAGTGAGTTCCTCCTGTGAGGAATGTGGACAAGTGTTCTGAATCAATGTCAGGATTATATCAGCGGCATAACAGCTTCCTCTGTGCGTGCCAACTTTCAGCGCTGACATACCAATACCCTGTGGAATCCTACTTTCATAACAACTTATTCCACTTTTTATTTTGACTGCAGCATTTACATACTGCAGCCAAGTAGATCAAACTCACATATGTATTTTGCAAAAATAAAGAAAGTGAGCATCATAACTGCTAATACTGCTTCAGTCAGAAAGAGAAATCCTGGCTTATGTCCTGTATTCAGAGAGAAAGTGTTTTGAGATGAGATAAAAATTCACTTTTCTTGTTGTTTTGACTTTAAATATCTACAAGCACCGAAGTAGATAAATCCAACCCAGTTAGAAAAAATACACTAGTTTATTGATTTAAGTGTAATCAAATTTTGTATATCAACCAGATGTAGAAATATGTGAAAGGTCCATTTAAAGTGAAAATTTGAGTCAGTTGATTTCAATAAACAGGCAGTCGGTCAGGAGTGGACACCTTATTATATTAAAGTCAAACTTTATTAAACTCTAAACTTTAAATGCATCACTGCACAAGCAAAGGAGGTGGAAAACTGTACTTTTAGACAGAGGCATTTGAAAAAACATCATAAAGATTTTGACTTTTCAAAATTTAGGCCCACATTCACTTTCTATAGGAGTAATTAGGTCCTAACACATTCTAAAACTAACTCTGATTAACAGAGATCACCTGAAATCAAAGTGTGGTCTCGCATGTCACAAAGAAATATTTCTGAGCAGAATGAAATATTTCATGTATGTCATGTTTGTTTGGTACAGTAAGCATAAACTTTACAGCAACTATGTAACTGCAAAAAAGAGCCTGCAAACTTTCAAGTATAAATCAAAGACAAACTTAACAGCAGAATTTATAACAAAAACACAAATTAAACTGAACATAAAACCCACATGAATCCTTTCAAAAAGCCAAAATTAAACAGAATAAAATGCCACCCTAAAATCTATTCTTATCCTTTTGTATGCAAAGTCCTTTTAACTGAATAATCATTAATTAAACTACTGCTTATAACAAGAATTTAACTCTGGTGGGAAACCAGGGAGTGGGCTCTGATAAAAATGAGAAATAATCTGCTGATTCACGACAAAAGCTGCCAGTTGTTAGATTGTTTTAAAGTATTACATAATGTTTTTTTTAAAGAAAGCCGTAAAAGTTTAAAAAGATGACAGATGTAAACTCCTCCACTGTTACTAAAAACCAAAATCAGAGCTAGAACTGAACAAAATATTCAGTTTTGTATGTTTTCATAAAATATCTGCAACGACGGAATGGCAGTAATGAGACAAGGTTTCTTAAAGTTTGTTTCTGTTAATTAGGCGCAAACATGTTCTTTTGTTAACGACTCAGCTACTTTTACCCTTGAAAATAAATATGTTTCTTTGTTGCAAAGTAATAAAGTAGAACACTTTATTTAAGATTTTTATCTGAGAAAATATTATCACCTCACCCAAAAGATGAGTTGGGCTTTATTTACAGTAGCGACGGGTTGAAAATGTTGCTGAGCTTTGTGAATGAAGAAAGAAAACAATATTCATTTGATAAAATTTAAAGTTCTCTTTAAATTGTATTAAATTTACAGCAAAGGGCTTCATCACATGAAGTAATGGCGTTTCTCCAAACATCTGATGTACTTAAGCAGCAGAAAAATAATGGTGAAGATGTGAGTCAAAGGTCAGAGAGTCAATTTGAAAGAGGGATATAGCTAATTTTTCTGTAATCTGTACGCTCCTGATACGTCTTTGAAAGCACACAGGTTTAAACACATGAGCGAAAAACCAGCAGATGAAACTCAACGCTTCATTTCTAATCTCTGAGCACATCACCCAACCTAGCCCTTTTCTCCTCTTATTCTCCGAGTACAAAGTCAGGAATGTTGGATTCCACCGAGCCACCTCCCACATCAACCTTACCTTTCTCGGACAAACTCGGAGAGCTCTTTGGTTGCCAGCTGGCCGTGCTTCATGTTGTGGTATAGCACGTCAAAGCCGGCATTTTTCTCCCCCTGCAGAGGCACAAATTAAAACAGATACCTCCTGTTAGCACCAAGTCAGGAAACGTCAAACTGGCAGAGCTCATCCAGGTGATGAAAACAATTTTTCAGGGTTACAGAGAGCAAACAAGTTGCAGTAAAACTAGAAAAACAGTCTAACTGGTACACTACAGACAGTTTTGGATCAAACTAATGTTGTAAAATATATTATCACCGTTATTTGGCTGTTTTGAACTACAAACAATCAGCAGTAACCAGGTTTCAAAATGCTATAATTAACCTTTCTTTAATACATACTTGGTAGCCATTGTTAGTAACACAATTTATATTTTCACACAAACAGATCAGTTTGGCAACTAAATTTACTCACTTGTCATTTCTGATTTTTATTTTCTAAACAACTCTGTTGTTTAAGCACATTAGCTTTTTGCTGGATAATGAATAAACATGGGTTTCGTTGCTCAACACTAAATCCCTTGAACCTTTCAGCCCAAAAATATATTGACAAAAAAAAAAAGTTAGGAAACAACTTTAGAGATGTTGCTGCACTGAGAACAGACATGCTTCCTCCTGGTTTAATGTAATTAGGTTGTCAAGCTTATTTGTGAGCACTGATGTTTAATGAAAATGGCCAAAAACATGTATAATCAGTGATCCAGAGGAGAAACTTTGTGTTTTAGTGTCCATGTCCTAACTTCTTTATTTTATTTTACACTGACAGCATTAACGCAAAGCTCTCGATTTACCGGTCGATCTAAATTCCCCGTCCTGCAGTGTCCTGCACCTAAAGATTATTTTAGTAACCAATTATTGTATCAATTATTTTGATGATTAATCTGATAGAAAACTGGCACATAATTTAACCACTTCAGCATATTAAGAATACATAAAAAATGCAAATGTATGAATAAATCCCTTTTTAAATAATAAAAAAAAATGAAACATTTTATTGAATTCCTTTGGAGTACTTGATCGTTTGACGAAATGGATGCATATTTACAGATAATAAATATTCTAGTCTTAAACAGAAAATGCATATATTGTTTTGTACTGTTTTGGCTTAATTGCTTCTGACTGTTATTCTTTCAGCAAATTGCCTTTTCAGAGTCAGTATCCTCCAGTTAACAATAAATTACTAAATAAACTGACAATTATTTCAATAGTCAATCATTCACAATTAATCTTTTCAGTCCTAATAAACACTCATTCACTAATATAGCTAGTATTTGGAGCAAATATAGCCTATCTTGGTGAGTTATTTTGAAAATATGATGGAAATGCTGTGTGATTTTTGAAGATTGACTCCTCACTTGCTCCACCATCTGGTAAAACCATGATCAGTTCTAATTTTGATGGATGGCGATGCGGAGGTGCTGCACACTGCACCACCATGGCAGAGCAAATGCTCTCATTAACTATAATGGGTTAGTATTTACTGCAGAGTCCATTCTGTGGTGGAGTGAAGTCAAGATGTAAATTGGGTTTAAGTGATGATGTGTCCAACATCTGACATTTTTCTATGAGGCATCCAGCATTTCACTACTGTTTGAGAAAAATATTTATCAAATATTATAAAAATACTACAAGAAAATCACCACTCTCTTAAGTGTCACGTTAATCTTTTCCATCTGTCAAGCACAAATGTAAAAAAAAATGTCAGAAAACCAGAATGCCTCCTGTGCAACCCAGAAGATTTAACAGACTGCATCATCATCTCAGTTCATCAGTGCTGTAATTTTACAAACCTACACCTGTCTTTACATGACTCTCTATAATTCATGCAAGTCCAGCTGAGACAGACACACAGTCACTAAAATGGGTGTGTCTGGACTTCAGCCTCACCACATTTTTTAGTAAACAGACAGTTGGACTCCTTGTGCAGCCACAGACAGCCAGCTGCTTCTCAAGACCTAAAAATAACCCGTTTGAGAAGAACAGATCCTTTTCCAGGTACCAGGGGAATGGCTGGAATGCCAAGAAAAGCTTGGTAGTCACCACACAGACATATGTACCCAACAAACGGAGACAGACTGCTGCAAGAGGAAAAACCAGACATCAGAAAGTAAATTGAGAGGAATCTTAAACCGACAACACCAGATTAGACAACATTAACCAAGCACCATAAATCTCTTGTCTATAACTCCTTTATTATTGAAGTAAAAAATAGAAGATCTGATTTGACTTTAATAGATCCTTTATGTCCTACTTAGGTAATTTGTGCACATTTCACAGGTTAACCCAATATTACAGAACTTAATCTGATAGTTTTAGGACATATTTTTCTCGTTCCAGAAATAAAAGAAACTCTTAAGTCCTGGTTCAGGAATAACATTGATAAAAAGTGGTTGTTTGTAATAATGCCCTTTAGAGCATCTTCCTCTAACCCTGTTATTAATCAGACTTCCAAGCCTCAACCTTTAAAAGGACTATTTCGATCTTAGAAGATCCAATACTACTAAACAATCTTAAAATATATTGTGTTTTTAGAAAAGTTTTGGAAAACATTTTAGGAAACTTTTACACTAATTTCACAATTTGGACAAATTATTCAAGATTTAAAGATATTTAATTTAACAGTAACCTTAAAACGAGAGGCTATAAATTAATACATGTCAATTGTTCTGTTTTACTTAATTTATTTACTGTTGTAAATGGTGGTACTGTCAGACACCCTTTGTAGTTGAAAAGGCAGACAAAAAAATCCCTCATTGCTTGTTGCAGTTGTGAATGCCTAATGTCGAAATCCTACCCTCACAGAAAGGTGAGCTGACAGGTTCAGTTCAGGCTTCAACCAAACACACACACAGACACCCCCACATACACACACACCCCTACTCTATCTTCACAAGGACTTTTCAATGACTTCCATTCATTTTTTTATTCATTCTTATTGTCTAATCGTAACCAAAAACAGTAATACTTCTTTATGCCTGCCCCCCAAAATACCTCACAAGGTATTGTAGGAAAACTAGGTCTTACAAGGTTAGAAATGCTAAAACACACACACATACCTGCCTATTCAAAGCTAAACACAGCACCTGTTCACCCCAACTGGCAGGCTGGTGTAGCAACTGCACACAAAGCTAGTCTCTGTTGAAACGTTCATCTGATCCTGCATGTCACTTCAAATTCAATATCCAACAGAATGTTGCATTCCAGCATCTTGATAGTGCAATTATTGTGATTCAATATATAGTAGTTCTGCCTCAAATCAACTAAAATCATTAACAGTTTATACTGTTACAGAACTAAACTAAAAATGTAGTGAGTGTGCAAATACTCTAGGACTGAAGAGTATATGGCAATTGTACAATATCAGTTTCTCTGCAATATTCACATTGCTTGGAATGCAATGACTGTTTGCAAATACATTCCAAGTGCTGGACAGCAGACGCTCACAATGGACAAATATGATTTTATCTAAAATACTAATAGTCACAGATTGACGGAAGATCAAATGAGGAAAAAAAAGAGGAAAACAGGCATATATTTTACCTGATAATGCCATCGCATTAGTTACCAATATCACAATCAGAGGGTTTTCTAATCAGAATCAGAGTTTGTCATCATGCAAAAGTACAATGAAATTAGTTTAATTTCAGCCCCATCAAAAGAACAAAAAAAAAAAAAAATTAACATCCTAAGACATGGTGCAGCTCTTGACCAATCACTGCTGGAGACTGACACGATCCCCAAACCTGAGAGAATGAGCAGACATAAATAACGGATAGATGGATCTTAAGATCCATCTACAATTGTAGAATGCATCAATATGTTTACAACACTTTAGATCACAAACCCAAAGCTATAAAGTGCAAAAAAAAAGGTCAAAACACAAACATTTCCATAAAATCAGTGTGAACACTCTGAAATGTCCAGCATACTGCTGACATTTAAATATATTGTTGCAGGAAAGTGATAAAGAACGATAATTTTAGAATTTAGGCCAAACCTTGTAAATTAGGGAAGCTAGAAATATTCCCTGAGTGCCATAATATATTCCTTAAACTTTAGCTCAATGATACATTTTTGTCGTCTAATGTATGCAAACCCTCATACTTTACTCTCCTGCTAATCTCTTATTCATCAATTAAGTTGACCGAATCGGTCATGCATGATCGGGTTCATTACCATGACAATAAGGCGAATGGTGGCAGTAGAGACGCCAGAAAGTTTGGGGGAGGTTTAAAGAGATGAACAAGTTTCTTACAATGATTCAGACACTGTGGGCCTCTGAAACTGGTCAGAGATCCACTTTAAATCCTTAAAGAGAAAATATTTTTAACTCTGTACACAGGAAGCCAGCAGCGGTATGGTGAAGTTAAGATGACTGTTTTCTCCTCTTCTTATTTGAAGCATTTAAAATTAGGATTTTAAAAATTGAGTTTACAGACAATCTTGAATCTCAAAGCAAAACAAATGTAGCACCAAACAGCAACTTTACATGACTTATCAAATAAAATAAAGATGTATTTTTTAGCTGTTAAAGCAAGATAACAACCCAAGACTTTAAAATAGTTAATATTCGATTGAACTGGGACTTCTATGTTTTTTTCTTAAACTAGATTATTTGTTCAGGTTTAAAATTAAATTACAAAATACAGTTTGTAAAATGTGAAGTCACAAATGAGCTATTCATGTACCAATGCAAATCAAACCCTGTTGCTCTAAAACTGTAACAATATTCTGGTATAATTAGATGTTTCTTTCCAGCAGTTGCAGTGCTCATTAAATAGTCAAGCACACACAAATGGACCTAATAATTTTCTTTACATATGGCTACTGAGGAACACGTTCCTCTGTGTTGTCTACTGGAGAGCTGTGTGTGTGTTTTGTGTGTCCAAGTTGAAACCAAGCTCACTTAGTTCTGATGAGAGACAAATGGTTACACATCTCCCAAGCTCAAGCTCTTACAACATAAGGAAGTGAAGTCGGGCAACCTGTCTGCCAGAGGTTTGCTGACTCGTGCAGAGTAGTTCTGCTTAGTGGGCAGGTTGAGCTGAGTGAACACTTCCACAGCAGAGACGGGTCGGTACCATCAGAAGCAGAGAGCTGCAGCTCTGCAGCACAGATGGCCAGTTTGTTGACTGATGTAAATATTCACATCTGCTTCTCTGAAATGATTTTCCATTTGTTGTATTAAACATGAGAAGTAGACATATGGCTGCTTCCCGGATAGAAAAAGACGTCATCTGTCGTGATGTCTGTGCTTGTAACTGAGATATTAATTTGTGCTCTCTGAAGGTATATTTCCTGTAAACTGGAATAACTAATCTGTCAAACACCAAATATCTATTTTTTGAATTCCAAGGAAAACAATGGGTTTTCCTAAAACAAAACTTTGTTTAGTAGTTTAGAATAAAAGGATAGCAATGCAGGTGCCTAGTACAATGTTCTGTATTATACATTTTTGGCTTTTTTGGCTGTTGACCAGTTTGTTGCAACAAGCAACTTTCAATGGCGTCTCTAGAAATCACTTTAAACCACAGAAATTATCTACATCAAACTTGAGAAAATGCCAGAGAAAATATTTTCGGATTTCTTTCAGGTGGATATTTTGGTGTAAAGCAAACTGGAATAATAAGCCTGCAGCAGGGGGAAAGCTGCGGGCTTTCCCCCTGAGCACAGTCCTTACGCAGTTAATGGAAAAAGACAGAGCTCCATGAGGAGGCTTTGTGACCGGCTGTGAATGTTCTTGAGCCAAACAAGACGAGGCTGTGTGAGCAGCTCTTCCCAAGCGGCTCTGTTGGCTAATTAGCTAAAGGGCTGGTTTGTCTTACACAGCTTTTTCGCTCTGAACGCAGCCTGCGCTTTTTCCTTACTGTTAAACAGACAGGCTTGTAAACAACAAGCTGTAGCTAAATAAGTTTAAATGTCTGAAATCTCTTCATCCTGAAAAAATCTTTACATAATAGCAACCTGACATACTGACAGTTTGGTCACATATGTTTTCTGTCTTAAAGTTTTAAGCCAACCTGAATAATTCCATTTCTCAATAAATTAAGACAGTTTTATTGTCAAGCACTTTCTTGAATTCCCTACAAACAAGCATTACTGTGGACATTTCAAAGTCCAAGAAAGGGAAGTAGGGCACACCTGAAATAGATGTGGCAGGTGTGCAAGAACAGAACAGAATGGAAAATGTCAGAGATCACTAAAAAAAAAAAAAAAAAGCAGGTGACAAAGAGAAAAGGAGGTGACTAGAATAGCTGAAAACATACAATATGATCAGAACAAAGCAGAAAGGTCAAAAGAGTATACATGACAAAAATAGTAGCCAACATTGGTCTGTCATTGAAACAACTCTTTTGTCCCAGGTGGCCCATTTGGACCCAATGGAGCCAGTGTGATAGAGTTAGCTCAGTTTTAGAAAATTCACAGAAACAGAGTTATCATAGTGCTAAGCTGTTATGTCACAGCAAATATCAGTCCGTGACAGACTTGGTGCTTCTCCAACGCAGATTTCCATGCCAAAAAGAACAAAACAGAGTTGATATCAATCACTGACACCCAACCAAAACTGGGACCACCTCAGTAAAGAATGGTTAAATAACAAGAGCTTCCTGTAGCTGAATCCAAACCATTAATCTCCTTAATTTGCCATGAAGCAAACTGGAAACGGGCCATTATGCTGCACATTAGGAATCTGGTCAGTTTAGAAAATGGAAGAATAAAAAGGAAACTGTCAAATTTCTGAACAGCTAAAACAGATTTCATATCTTCCCTCCCTTTTCTGTACATTCCCAGGTTAAAATATTACGTAAGCTCATGTTTTCAGTTGTATTCTCCAAATTAAAAACTGTTTTAGGCAGCTGCACAATATTGGACAATCTACCAATGATACTGGTAAATATTGGTATGACAACATTAATTGTGATATTTTCTTCTTTCCTCTCTTTTAGAAGCAGAATCATATTGTCTATCAGTGACTAGAATGCAAACAGCTGGGGTTCAATGCATGTAAAATAGTAAAACAGTAGTTATTACGCCATTAAATGTGTTTTCCAGGACACTCACCCAGAAGTTGTTCTGAAAGACGGCCATTGTTATTCAAAAGTAGCCAGCAATCTGTGAAAAAAAGAAAAAGAGGTAAAGAATCATCCCAGCAAACACTGGTGTTTTTATTTCCTTCAAATCTGACATTTTTTTTCACTACCGGAGGAAATAAGCTCGACAACACATTTTGGATTTCTTTATTAGTATGGAAAAGGCATTTATTTTCCATCTTGGTTGTACCAATTGGCAACCTGCAGTATCAATATCGCAGCAAACTGCACAAAAATGAGCTCTGTAAAAAAAATTTTCTTTATAATAGCTCCTGAGACACCTTTAGTGTAGGATGGGAGTCCCTGGGAAAGAGAAGAGAGAAGCTTAACAAATGACTTGAAAGGAGTAAGTCAAAGAACGGAGGCTGCTAATGAAGGAGGGGGAGTTGCATTAGGGAAGATGATAAGGAAGAATGAGACAAATTAAGGTGTCAGTAAATACAAAGCATGAAATCTATACAGTTATAAAGAATGAGTGGCTCTTTAGACACCATGTACAACACTAAAAACGATAAAAAAGCTGTTCCTAGACCCGATATTTACAAAACCCATAACGCCTGGTTTCAAAACCAGATCCCCAATTCCAAATTAACTGCCTTACATTCCTTGACTGTTTTAATTAAGGTCTCTGGAGAGTAAGAAATCACATCAGAATGAATGCAAAAGGCGAAACTGGTCACATACAGAAACTACAGCACATATATAGCAGCACAAATATTTGTCCCTCCCTTTTTCAAATGGGTCATTGGCTTGCAATCCAGCAGAAAATCATAAAATTCAATACAGCGTCACATTGAAGAGTGAATTCTACTGATTTCCTAACATCAAAAAGAGGGCCTATAGATGGACGGATTTAGGGTCAGTCAAGTGGACAGATGGACAAAAAGATGAAAAAACAGAAGGAAAACTTATACATGAATAAATAAGTTAGTGCTGAAGTTAACATTTATTTTAGAAATTGATTATTCAGACAATTAATCGAGTAATCAGGTTTTTGTTTTAAATTTCACAGTGCAGATTTTTCATTTAACCATTTAAGCTCATTTTATACAATATTAAAATACGTAGAAATGCTAATAAAAACATTTATTATTTCTTTCAAGAAGAAAATAAACATTGTTGGCTAAATCATTTGTAGCAAAGGATGCATCTGCAACTAGAAAAAGACCAAATAAATCACTTATCAGTGCAGTGTAATCTATTGACAATTTTTCAATTAACCCATTAAGAGCTGTTTCTTCAGCAAATGCCATATTTTAGACTCCAAGTACACTCCAATTACTGATTGATTTCTAAATTAGTTAATGATTATTTTATCAATCAGTTAATATAAATTAATAAGAGGATGGATGACCAGACAAAAAGGATGAATAGATACATAAATAGATGGAAGAACAGATAGAAAGATTCAGAAAGAACAAAACAAAAGAAAGATGCATGATTCAAATTGAAGTCTGGAAATTATTTTCTATATTCCTGTTTTCTTTTCCCATAATATCCAGAACTGAAAAATACTCTGTACGTTTCCAGACTCTGTAGCAACAGACTCTTTATTAAAATTCACAGATAACATTTAAAGAAATGCATTTCAAACAAACAAGCAACTGCCCTTTCCACAAAAATCCATAATGAGGAAATTATTTCCCAGGGGTTGCCCTATAAAGGATTCCTGCTATCTCCTCTATTCTGCTGACGGTGTGTGCGTGTGTGTGTGTGCGCGTGCTGACAACAGCCTTTTCTCTGTATTGGCATTGACTTGGCCTAAGCCTGGTGACCTGGTATTAAACAGCAGCTGCACACAGACAAAAACTCTGCAGCACAACACACACACACACATGCGCGCCCCCACACCTCAAGCCAATACACCTCACACCTTATTAATTAACTCAGCAGAGGGAATGGAGGCCCTGCAGAGAGATCGCCGAGAGGAAACAAAAACCCGAATTCACAAGAAGCAGAGAGAAATGCAAGAGCATGGCCAAAATGATACCTTCACATGGATTACCTCCAATTAATATCTAATTTATTATCATCACAGCTTAGTAAAAGTAACCACAACAGACTAGACATAAACAATCAACATAAAAAACCTCCAAAGGTTCAGGTTAATTCTTTATATTCTAATGAACAGAGCAAGATGACAGAAATATTGCAGCCATTAAATGACATATTTCAGTTATTATTGAATATGGAGACATGCATATTCCCTTGCCATCGTTTTACTCAAATCTTTGTATGATGTTGCATTTTGCATCGCAGCTTAGCCTATCTGAAGCGTGGAATCCGTCAAGTTAATTTTCTATTGTTCAAGCTTTTGACATGAAAGTCCAATCTTTCATCATGTTAACATGACTATTAAGAACTGTTTGCGGGTTTTTATTAAAGTCCTTTTTGAATAATATAACTTTGCATTTTTGTCTTCCTGAGATGGATGCTTGTATTCCTTCAGTTCAAACTGTTTTGAGTCTTTTAAACACAGGCTGTGCCTTGCTGTAGTGTTTAAATGGTACAGAGATAAAATGTGGGTTCAGTTAGTTTTACTTATGTCCCAACAGAACTATACATAATGTGGTTGCACATATGTGCATGTACCCATATTTATACTCCATTGCAGATCTACAGTTCTTTAACACAATGGGCCAAACCTGAAAGCATGTCTTCTGCTCAGCAACAAAATACTAAGATTTGAATGAACAGGGTGCAATGAAGTTTATCAGACTGGTTTATAAGAATGAGCCGCAAAACAAAGAAATTCTCACCTCAAAATTCTTAAAACGATAGTGTTCCACAATTAGAAGCAATTAAACAAAAATATATATTGTTTAAATAACTAAAAAATGTCCAACTCAACTCTAAATGTTACCAAACTCAAAATGCCTTTATTAGAGGAATATGATCCGCAAAATGATGTTGAAAGCCTATTTCAAATCATATTTCACCTCTTTTTTCTTGCTCTAACCCACTGCAAGGGCTGCAAGAGAGAAAGCACTATGATGGCAATAATATTGATAAATATTGTGATGACATCAGGTGCAGTATATCCCTATTTTTTTCTTTCCTGATCTTTCTCATCGGGTGTGAGTATCTCCTGCTGTGAGACTCTGTCCAGCTGACAAAATATTACATTAGCAAATAAAATTAAATATTATTAGCCAACAATTATTGCACTCAAAACAGTCCTTTGCAATATCAGTGTGTGTAATCGTTCTATCTCAACCACAATACAGTCCTGTATATTTGATACTGTGGAGCCATACAGGTGGAGGAGGAGGAAGGAAAGCAGCTGTCCAGCCCAGAAAATCTGATTTTTCCTGAAGGCATATAAACAAATAATAGGAGCTGCATTTGCAAATACACTACCTACTTCAGCAGTTTGAAGTAGGCATTGCATAAATCCTACCTTATTTTGCACATATTTTCAACAGAGAACAATCCAGAGGCAGATAGAGGTGTATATGCTCCCCCATAAGGGATACCCAGTGTAGTCGGCTGTGGAAAAGTTGCTGACATTCAGCAATCTCCATCTGGTTACGACTAACATTTAGCTGAAATCAGCTCCGAGGCAGACAGGAAGATCAGGACACAAGGTGACCTCAATATTTTAATGTCTTTTTGACTGCATTGTATTTTTAAGAAAATAACCACATAAACAGCCTCTGTGATTTAGCAATATCAGAAAATATGGTCTGTAAATTTGCTCTTGTAAATATACACATTTTACTATTTACTTCTAAAGCTTCAAATGTATTAAATTTATTATGAAAAGCTTGGTTGAGTAACACTCAAAATCTAACAAGCTGATATCAGAAACTAGTGGTAGCTGTACTTCATTCAGTTTATCACAGAAAAATATCCTTTAACCTTTTATATTATTTTTATCTATAGAATCTGCATTTGTTAACATAAACTGTACAAAACTCCTTTAAATGGGATGGATGCGTCTTACAAACTCATCCCAAAAAGCTCTAATTAAAGCATAATTATAAACGTTTATAATTGTTGTGACATTTCATAGAGTAACCTCATCAGCAGCACAGTTAAACACACCCTTTCAGATGAGTTGTATAATGTTTAACAGACACAGAGACCAAAAATCCAACCGGCCTCATCAACAAAGACACACCGACCTCCTCCTCTGCCTCGCTCCAAGTGTCTGACAACACAAAGATGGCAGCCAAGAAAAATTAGGACTTTAAAAAACCAGATGGGGGAGTAAAAGAAAGTTTCTCACACTAACAAATGCTTCCCATGAGCCATACAATTCTTGAAGAAAACAAACGATAGATCTTCTCCACCAATCCTTCCTTTTCTATGGCTTTTTGCCAGAGTTGGGTCAACTGGCAGATGTTGACCAGTATAAACTCGCTCCCTCCTAGCAACCTTCACCCGATTCTCTCTCGCCACTGGGTAAGTGAAGCAACAAAAAATGAGGCTGTGGAGGAATTGCTCCCCATTTTTCTCCTCTCGCTGCTGCTCAGAACAGCAGATGAACCAAGCAAACTAAAAATGGAATCAGGCTAAATGTGGTGACACAGCAAAGTGTGGAATAAAGACGCTTTGGTAACCTTCGAACAGGCACATTTGTCACAAGCACAGGTCGAGTAGCTGAAGTAAGGAACCAAAGGACGCAAAAGAGGGGAGGAAGAAAGGATGTACTGAGGTGAAAAGCAAGTGAAAATAAGAAAAGGTGGGTAGAAGAACACCCTTAAAGATTAACCAAAAGGAAATAGGGCAAAGGCAATTATGCAAAATAAGTTAATAAATTAGAATATCACTGAAAATAAAATGTTTCAGACATGCAGTTCAGAAAGTAGTTTGATATATTACAGATTAGATTCATGAAACAAAAATTTATTTCTCGCATTTGATAATGCAATAACCACTCATTTTATTAAAGTGTCTTAAAACAAGTTAAACAAAAAGCTGCACACAACTCCAAACTAACATTTAAAGAACATACAAATCTGACATAAAAATGCTAAAAGATTAAACTCTATAAAGCCAATTAAAAGAAAAAGCTAAAGAATAAAGTGAGTTTTAAGTCAAGTTTATGTGTAAGGCACATTTCAGTAACAAGGCAGTTCAAAGTGCTTTACATGATAAAAAACAATTAACAAAGAAACATTACACTACAGTGGAAGAACAAAGAAGTAATAAAAAGTTGTAATTAATCTATTTTTCCCAGTTATTATTTAAAGGCAATTCTATAAACATGTATTTATAGCCTTGAGTTTTCTGGAAGTTTGTTCCAGATTAGAAGAGCAAAAAACCTAAAACTTATAGATAGACTTATTTTATTATGATGCTTCTCCATGTTTGGTTCTGATTCTGGGGACGCAGAACCAGAAGGCCTAAGTGGTCTGGAAACAGATCTTTAATGATTTTGGTACTACGCCGTTCAGTGATTTATAAACTAACAACAGTATTTTAAAGTCTATTCTCCAAGTCACAGGGAGTCAGTGTAAGAACTTTGGTAAGGTAATGTGCTCTCTTTTCCTGGTGAGGAAACAAGCAGCACCTTTCTGAATCAGCTCCAGCTGTCTGATCTTATAGGCAGACCTGTAAAGACATTGTTATCTGCAGCAATCAATTCAACAATAATTCGAAGATAAACGACTGGAGGAGGTTCATTGCAGGTCCTGGAGTTCAGAGAAAAGGAGCCTTAAGTATTGAGCACAATATGTACTATACATTAATGTTGACAGGAATGTTTACTGCTTTTAAAATATCTGACATTAAGAGAATGACAAGCACAGTCATCTATTCTCTGCATTGCAGTCTTTTGGTTTGAAAACTCAAACTTTACACAACATGAAGCATTTCTTTAAAAATTTATTTTTGTTTAAATAAACTTTTCACAGGTAGAGCACATTGAGCCTTTCTTGGTTGGCTTTTCTACATTTTGTGGTTTGCAGGTTACACTGTTTCTGTCTTTAAAGGTTTAACAAACATATTGTTGTTACCATTTTGCAAACATACCAGGACAAATATGTACTTGTTAAGGTATAAAAACAGATTAAGTTTTTCTGTATATACACATGAAAACTCTTACATTTTATACAGGCTAAAGAGTCCAAAAAGCAGATGTGGCAGAGAAACAGGGCAAGGACAAAGCAGATTGAATTTATGGAGCAATTAGAGTCTGTTGTGCAGAAAATCCAGTCTGCTGTCCTTCCATATTGGTTTTAACCCTGATTATAACTGCCTATTTTAATAGTTCAAACTCCCAATATACTTCATGCAATAATAAAAACAATGGATACAGTCTTGGCACTACCACAGAAACTAACATATACAGACTTTCTTATCTCAGTCAATCAGCACTAATGTAACAGGAAAACATGTGAGAACTTTGAATGTCATTATGAAGATATGGCTTGTGAAAAAGGAATAACAAAATGGTGTCAATGTCTCTTTGCTTTGGATCTGTTCATTACAAATATGTACCCCAGATAGTGAGCAGTCCATCCAGACGTTGGATTTGTTATCTCAATCCAAGCTGGATGGTTTTCGAGAAACATGCAGCTTGCTACATGTACTTTTTGGCCATCTATAAAACATGGCTGCATGGGAATGCCAATGTTATTAATAAAAATAAATTCTGGAAAAACAGCAACTCAATTAAATCAACTGTTTCTTTCTTCTTCGATCTAATTGACTATTACCCAGATAGAAAACTTTTTCTACCAATGAGTAAAATAAACTAAACTTGACTGGTGTTTTCTAACTAGGATTAAAATATCTGTAATTGAGTTTGAATCTTTCCATAAGATTAGCTTATGTTTTTATTTACTATATAGATAAACAGGGTTGAACTAAATAATTCAATTTAGTAATTCATTTAGCTGAACATTTTATGTTTTTTTTGTAGTTGTTGAAATGAACAACCAACATAACCAACATACAATGCAGCTTAAAAAAAAGCTTAGATTCAGGAAAACTAATGCTTCAAACTTCTAAAATGCATTTCTTTTCTGCAGTTTTTCACATATATGAGGGCATTTTTCAAAGCTTTCCAAAATCTGAGTAGTAATCAAATTCTGTGATTCAGTGTTTGGTTGAAAAAAATAAATGGATGTTTGCTGCTTGTATGTTTTGCATCCTGAAATTGTCAGAACACATGTCAGCCCATATATCCAAGCGCTTAAGCAAAACAAAGCCTGATGACTTTGCTAAAATGATGACAAAATTACACCCTGTATTCGGAGACCAAGCAACACAAGGCAAAGCTTTTCTTGTGGAGTGATAAATTATCGGCCCAGTGGCTGAGACGTACGGAGAGGCAGTGAGACAGCAAACACAATAATAAATACGAGGAGGAGGTAGCGTGAAAGAAAGTGAAAGCTGAGTGATAAACACAACCCGGGCTGCCAGTTCCCCATTGTCCCAGTCTGAATGTGCTTTTGTCACTGCAGCGTACAGCTCCAGTCCAGCCCCGACTAGAACAACGTACCAAGCGAGCATCCCTTCAAAGCCTTGGCATTACCAGCTGTATGAGAGCAGGGGCCATGACGCCACACAACAAGTGAATTCAGTCCGAGTTACTAAAAACTTCAGCAACTACTTAAAAGAATATTGTAGTTTCTAACTTAGTTATCATCTACAGACAGCGCATATTAGACACATCTCACTTTCAGATTGTTAATACACTTAGTATACGAGATTCCAGGATTCAATTTTACTATGTTGCAGCTTTTCTTTAAAAGCCAAAATGCATTAAGTCATATTAAGAACATTTAAAATAATCTAATGGTTTGTTGAACTTTACTTTTTCTGATGAGAATGATGACCAGGCAAACTGTCATTGTAAAGTCAAAGATAAAATTGTTTATAACATTTTTAATCAGCACATAATGTGCTGATTAACATCAATATTGGTGTTGATATCTATAAATTCTCAAATTTCTTAGCAAAAGATAAAACTATTTTCCTCCAAATTCCTGTGTGCAAAAAGTGCTGCGTATGCAGTCTGCAGCAGCAGTACATCTGTCTGTGCACCAGTGCATGCGATGTACATCAGCAGAGTCCAATTCCTGTCTAGACTAAAGTTTCAAAAACAAACATGGTGTCTAAACTGCCAAATGACTTTTTCAAATGTTTCAAAGGCTGAAATTATGGAAGTCTGGTGACAACAAATGGAGGATTAATTAAAGCATTCTGCAGGGTTTGTACAATGCACGACACACTACTGATTAGCCAGGAAAAACAAAGTTGTTAAAACTTTTATTAAGCTCCCAGATTAACTGCCTTTTCGCTAAAGTCTCTGTTTAACTTTTATATGCATGTTTGACATATAAACTGCTTGGTTACTCCAGTGTGAGACTTTATGTAGCCAGAAAAATAGATTTCACCTATTTTAGTCAGAATTAAAAAGTGAGGATAATATCAGACAAAAACTGACAAACTCAAACATACTTACATTAAATGCTAGTCATTTTATAGTTACAAAATTACATTTCAAGTGAAAAGTGTAAAAAAAGAAAAACAAAAGAGTTTCAACACCTGAACTGCACTCATGATTTTCCTGTTCAAATTTGACTTTACTTTCTATGGCAACTTTAAAAGTATAACCTGCCACAGGAACTGCTGGTCATCGTCTATATGACCATTAGTCCCATGCTGGTCCATCACAGTGTGTTTCTGCTCGTCAAAAAAAACTGGACCGGGTCGGACCGCAACAAACGGTTAGGTCTGCAGGGAGGAGCTTTAGGGCTCATCTTCCCTCCATCCAGAACTTTTTTGGATTTAAGGCTAGGAAAGGGACAGCTAGCATCTCCTGTAGACCTCACACATCCTGGACACTACCTGTTTAAACTTTTACTTTCAGGTTGGTGCTAAAGAAAATTAAAAAAAAGTTTCCTTTTCTATATATCTTAAAAGTCCTTATTGAGAGCCAAGAGAAACTGAAGTGTGAACAAACTCTGCAAATAAAGCTTAATCTGATTTTGACTTTCTAAGCTACTCAGGGATTTTATTTGTAAAAAGTAAATGAGAATTTTTGGTGTTTTTGTCATGCTCTTTATAAATAAAATGTTTCCTTTACACGTTAAAACTGCTTATGTTCTTTTTGTGGTCAAATGTTAATTAATTTATAGAGTTAAATAAAAAAGCAGAGTGTTCCAAAACTGCATACACTACTACTGATTGGAATATCATGCAACTCCTTGACGGAAAACAAGCAGAATATGATTATATTTGTAAGAGACAAACAAGTGTGGGTAAAAAGAGTAGTCAACAGAAACTTACTTTTTCTTCATCAGGGTTCTTGGAGAAAATGTCTGACTAGACAAAAATGGTTCAGAATTGCTAAAAAGTTACTTAACAGGGTTTACAAAAAATATTAACCACATAAATTAGTGGATTATGTTGCTGTTTATTCTTGTCCTCACAGTCAGGTGTCAAGCTTCTCTTCTGAAGTCAGTAACCCAGACAAAAGCAGTTTTACATTTCAAAGCTTTAAAATTTTCTAACAGAAATGCATTTTTATTAATTATTATTGTACATTTGATATTAAAAGTAACTGAATCTTTGCAAACAGCTTTAAAGTCTACAGATGTTTTTACAGAAAAGAAACTGAGAAATATTTAATTTCCTGTTCCCATACAGCTTGTGCTTTTTTGATGAATTACTTAATAACCAAGCCAATAAAAAATAGATATGTTCTTTTCCCTTCTATACTTTGATAAATGATCTAATTTCTTCAGCTCTACTTATCTGATTCATCAATGAATGATGCAAAAACGATGGTCATGAACCTCACTGTCATCATCGTGGTTTACTTTGCTAGTGGTGTAATTATGAGGTAGTAGAAATCCTGCAAATCTATCTTCATGCTGGTAAACAATATTTAAAAAAAAAAAAAGATAACCCAGAAATAGAAAAATGAAGGTCCACACCCAGAGGGATGAGCCCACTCCTCCATCCTGCCCCAGGAATCTCCCATCTGCCACATGTAGACCTTGGCTCGACTCATTACTGCCTCAGGCACAGGCCACAGCTTACAGAGAGGGTTAATATTAAATTCCCCAACTCTTTAAATATATTCACAACTATATGCATGGCTATGCTCTAAAATCAGAATATCTGAACCAAAATCATTCTGTTTATATTCCTATTAAGTAACAAGTTAGCTCAGTTTACCGTTTTCTGCCTCTGGGTGCTGCCCTGCTTTTTCAAAGCCTAAGGAGCACTTGGAGCCCTGTAGCCTACATATTTAGAGACTACACATGTATAATTTATCAACATCGTGAGATCCAATTTTATATTGAAAAAGACGGCAAGTATTGACAAAGGACAGAACTAGAATGAGTGGTTATGACATGTTTGTGGGACAAAGAGAGAAAAAAAAGGAGTCATTGAGGAAGAAAAAGAGTCGTTCTGATGGCTTCAGCGGTGTGCATATTATCATTCTTGACTGTTTGAATAATCAACAGAAGTTTTCAGAGCTGTCATAAAGCACTAACTTAGAAATCAAAATGCAAAGCAGCAAGCACTCCTCATTCAGCCGCTGCTGTCATCCTCATCTCTCTGCCAGGCTCCATCACTTATGTCCAGACTCATTTAAATCAGACTTTGAACAGTTTTTGTGACAGTCAGTAAAACATCAATAGCAGCAGCAAAGATTTTGGGACTTTTTTCCCCCTGAATTACCTGTGTTATCATCACCACCACTTCATTTTCTAAACCAACAAATAGGTTTAGCAAGTACCCTACTTTAAATTCAAATAGGCCAATTTGTGTCAGTATTATAGCATTTTTCCTGCACCAACATGAATGTGCTTCACTGGATAAAAGTATTTATATATTAAAGTGGCTTAAAGTCTAAAGTGAATTCCAATTGAAACACTTCATCTCTGCTCTCCCAATCTGACCAAACTTAAGTTATTTTGATAAGAACAGGTAAAGATCTGTAAAGACAAACACAAAAACATAATTTTCAGATTTGTATTTTTTTTTTTAATTGTCTCCTCTTCTGGTTTCATGCACCATGGTAAAGTGGCCAGCCTACATGTGCAAGACATTATATGTCAAATACATCTAAAAAGATGTCAGAAGACCACCAAACAAGCTTCCCAGATGTTATAAAACAATAACACAAGTTAAATTTCATCACAAAAATGTACTAAAGAGGATACAAAACTCTCTGCCTTTGTTACCAAGCATTTCCAATAAATGTTGCTAAACTAAGTCTCCTCATTCAATAGCCAACTCAACATATGTGCTCCATACAGCCAAAACAAATCAGGGTTTTTCAGTTGTGTCTGAAATGATAATACAAATAACAGCAAAATATAACATGAAACTCATCCTCAACCACATTAAAACTCACAAATATTTATATTCTGGCATTCAGTTAATCTTCCCAAGTCAATTGCCTAAGGCAGAGTACTTCTTTTCATGTTTAACTTTACAAATGTATCAATTTGAAACATCCTTAATTAGACTGGAAATACAACTGTTTATCAATATAATTAGCCATATTATTCATTGGTTTCCATTCCTTTCTAGTCCAATCCAATAACTTTCTAAGATTAAGTCTGCACAGGGAGCTTGCAATTAAGAAGCTATTTCAGGTTAGTTAAAAAAGATTCACATAAATTTTAAAAAGGATTAACAGTAGATATGCACTGATCAGAAATTTTGTGGCCAATTTTCAATCAGCAATTTTATAAAGCTTTCCCTGTCGATATAACTTTATGGATAAATTGAACACTTAATTGTCTTTACAATAATGTTCAGAGTAAAATAAAACAGTAAGTTCTCAAAACGACCCAAAGTTGAGGAGCTTTCGCTCACTGCCTCCCTGAAACTCCACAAATCTAGTAACAGAATGTTGCACCATTTCCTCTTTCACAGATTTCATTTTTAAATTCCTGAACCAGAAAAATGCCAACTTTGTTTTGTCTTTGTTTTAACATATTGATTAGAGCAACCTGGTTGCATTTAGCTAAGGGACTGATTCGGAAAAGGACTACATTTTTGAGTTTTTAGTCTGGCGCTCACCAATCAGAACCAATCAAGCTGAAAATCACCCAGCTCCAGTGACCAGCCATTTTTTGATTCATTTCTACATTCTGGGCCTAGGATTCATATTAACTGCAATTTCTGATGATCTTGAAACTATTCTGTCAATAAGTCCCATCAGTCATTACTTAGCAGGAGCGCAATATCCTGGAATGAAGAGCAATCAAATGCAATTTGTCATGAATGTGTCTTTAAACTTAAAATTGGTGCAAAATGGGAGCTCTGGAACGTTTTCATTTTATTTAAATAACAAAAAACAACGTATTTTTATTCATCACCTTCACATGCAGACAATTTCAGTACATAAAGAGACTAACTGGGACATTTAAACTGTTTGAACAATGCACCTACCAGCGTTCACCGGCAGATTTAGAGAAAAGAAACATCGGCTGCAGCAGAACAGCTGCAATACAGTTTGATTTTGCAAACATTGTGGCCTGTGCTATGACTGTTTGCATATTATTTCACATGACACATAAAACTAAAATACCAGGCATCAAAGGGGAAATCCACACAGATTTCTCGGGTGAAACCAAATGGCGGTTGAGTTGAGGCTCAGAAAAAAGGATGTAGTCGAACCTTAACACCCAACTTTCTAGACCCTATAAAACTACAAATAATCTGACGTCATATTAAAAAGTTAAATACTAATTCAGTTTACAAAACATAAATAGATGAACATTTAACACTGGAACTGAAAGATATTTTAAATATCCAAAATAAATAAACAAACAGAGACAACAAATAAAATAAATTCTGAAGTTTCTGTAAACAGAACTGTTCTTAAAAGAAAAGGGCTATTTGAGACCAACACAGCAGATTGTGGCCTTTTGACATCCAGTTTTTGGTGCAAAGAGAAAGAAATCATACACATGGAAATCCAGCTTGTTTTAATATGACACAAACACCTCTTAAAGTTGATATTCCAACTAGGAGAACAGGAACTAACCAAGCAGGCCAAGATTTGTATCCAATAATAAGGCTGCTGCACATGGTCAACGTAATAAAAGCTCCAAGTATAACTATTAGAACTTTTATTGGTTTGTTGGCCATTTAATCAGGGTACCTTTTATGTTTGAATTGCATAAAATTGAGAGAAATAAATTGTTCTCTGCTTGTCTGGCTAACAGTTGTTAGCACCAAAACACAGTAAATCCCATTGTTTTCCAACCAACAAGAAAACCTTTTGCAACTCAGAAATGATGTAATTCGCAGCTCCAACTTCTCAGTCAAATCCAACACATTATGAAAAACTAGCAATTAGGGACGGGCAATACATCAGCATCAACATCGGTATCAGTCCGATAAGCAAAACCGGGCCGATTTTAACAGCCGCAGATTGTTTCCATTGTGTTAATGTTTGTGTAGGTGTTCCAGTAGGGATAGGGGGGAGAGTGGTATCTGCTCAGTCATGTGACAGTTCTAGTGATGCATCACAGGATTATGAGTAAAAAAAAAAGAAAAATAGGCAGTGAGGTCACCTTTACACAGTGTTAAAAGTGTGGTAAAATATATATAATCATACTAGTAAATATCAGTTATCGGTATTAAGAGCAGTATTAATATCACATGTCAAAATTGACCCTAATTTTTTATATCAGTTCATTTACTTGTTACCTAATATGATGTCACCAGATGAATGTGTCAAAGTTTGTTTTTGGGAGACTACTGTAGTTAAACAATGATTTAAAACAAAACAGCAAAGAAAATAAAACATTTATTCTGCAGATGTTTCATTTGTTGAGAAAAGTAGGATTAGTAACTTTAAATGCTTTATTTGTACTAATGCCACTATTATTTTCTAAATCAAATGACAGAAGCATGTTAAGACAGAAACAATGCTACAAAATTATTCATAATTTCAAAGAAACCCAACACACAGGTAGCTGTCCTAGAACAACAAAGCAGCATCAGACATCAGAAATAACTGCTAAGTTGGACCAAACAGTCTTAATTATGTTAATGGGATAATACAACTAAAGGCTACCTTTGAAAATTAGGATATTCTAAAACCACCAACAGGCAGCTTGTGATTAAGCTTGGAGAGTTTTATATATTTCAAACATGTATGTTCTTGTTTCAAGAGTTTTTTCTCCTTCTTACGTTAGCCAAATTTCCCTCCGTTCAAATGTCAAACAAGCGCCTGTGCTCTTCTTGCTCGCTATTTTTAAAACGCCAGCGTTATTTGGCGTAGTGTTTCCTGCCAGTCTTCTCACCTGTATTCACAGAATAACGAGTGATAAAAAAGGACCCGGAACAAATTTCTTACCTGGAAAGAGTCCTCAGACAACGAGACGTACATTTCCCATCCCCGGTCCGACCAACGGCTGCCCCGTTGCCGCACGCTTGCTCTTTCAAAGAGGTCTGACCATAGTAGTAGACTTTCACCAGGCAGTTTTCAGTGCGAGCTCACGCGCCCACCCTAGCTCAAAGCTGATTGGCTGTTCAACCCGTCAATCACGGGGAAACATGTAGTAGACATAGCAACCACAGAAAGGCGGGTCAACGATTGTAAAGCAGCGTCTTATTGGCTACCAAAGAGCTCTGTGAAAACAAATAAATAAAATTAGAGCTGATAAAGATGAATGTTTGCAACAATAAGGATAGATGAAGACAAAATGGTTTTCGATTTTTGTTTTAAAATACTACAGCATTACATTACAAGTAGTGTTTTTATGATCAAATAATGAGTGATTTATTTAAGCTTGGTTTGATTATTTTTTTAAAATAATGGAAATAACAATAAAAACAACCAACCAGAAAAGAAAAATTAAGCATCGACCTAGGTTTTTTTTACATGTACAATATGGATTCTGATCTATTTCTTATTGGAAACTAGTAAAAATAAATCAGAAGTCAAAAGCATACATTTCTATCTAACAAATTTAAAAAAGAAAAATGAAAAAGAAATGCTAAAGAAGCTTAATTTTTAACTGAAAATGGAAAGAACAAATTCTGCATACATTTTACTACAAAGCAATATTAGAAGAAATAGAACATTTGAAATAATCATATATCTTCACTTGTGTACACAAGACCTCAAGTGAACCCATTGTTGAAACTATACTCCTTCTACCTTATATGGACAGTGATGTCATGAGGGGAATTAGCTTCCCCAAGTCAATGTTCGGAAAATTAAGGTTAAAGAGATTTGATTTGTTGTTTGGACATTTTTATTGTTTTAAATATGAAAAGAAAACCAGTCTAAATTTGAATATAAATACAAATACAAAAAGTCTTGAATTTCAATTTAATATTTTATATCGTAAAAGCTCAAATAACCACTTTTTCATTGACGCTTATTCGTTGCCAATTTACAAAAAAATGACATCTTCAGGGACTTACCAAAAACAAAATACATTTCTCTCCAGTGTTACAAGCAGATCCAAGTTATCAAGTATTAGTTTATTATTCAAATTCTTATTTTATATCTAAGAAATCCTAGCAGATAGTTGGAGTCACTGACATGCAGCAATCACTCCTCCTGGACTACAGCAACAGCAAACTGTATCTTGTTGTTGACTTTGCAGCAATCCTGCAAATTGAGCATGCATGTAGCGACAGCGGAAATAAAAATAATCCCCTTTAACATAAAGGAAGCTTCCAGCCAAACCTGGGACAGTGTGAACAATCATCTGCCACAGTTAACTGGGGGTTATGATGACAACTGATGATGATGACAAAGCATAGGTTTTTGCCAAATAGATAAAAAAAATATATATATATTTTGGGAAAAACATATCACACAGATGATAAAGTTTGTCAAATCAATTGTTGCCAATGAAATGGTTTTAAATGAAAACCTATTCTGTATCTTATATAAACAGAAGCAACAGAAAAAGGGGAAGAGGTGTCAGTCACTGGTTGCTATGGTAACCAAAACTGACAATAGCGGCATAATATAACTCATACCAACAAATGTCATGAAAAAAAAAATACTTTTTGATTTGACAGAATTAATTTGAAGGTCAATAAACTAATTCTGACCAAACTTCACGTGTATAATATTAAGATAAAACCCTGTTTCATATACACTGAAAAAACACAAAGTATTTTTGTCTAGTTTTTACTGCAAACATCTTAGTACTTGAAGGAAGACAAAACTATCTTACAAGTAACTTTTCTGCGAGACACAGAAGTATGTTTTGTGTCAATAATACCTTAATATAATGAAAAGTACCAATAACACTGGCAGATTAACATGTTTATTTCCTGTTGGCATTTAAAATGCAAAATTGAACAGACTAACATGCATTGTGTATTTTGACATGCTGTGACACCACTTGTCCTTTCAGTTACTGTTAGGCATCAGATTCATGAATAGAAATAGTTCTCTGCTGGAAGAATTCATGCATGATATATACCAACTCTGTGTGATATTGTTTATGCCCGATGGGATCCACAGGGTGCACCAGAAGATAATATCAAACCCAGCAAAGTGGCTCCTTTGCACAGCTTTGAAGCATATTCGTTTCCTGTGCACTATTGGTGATGGTTAGATATGATAACTTCCGTCTTTAGACCTGCAGTAAGCGACAGGGAAGATGAAAACATTGACCACAATGTTTCAAGATAAGGTACTATATTTCAGGGCTTAAAATAACACTATACATTTTAACTTAAATCATGCGGAGTCCGGAAGGACCTATAGGAGGCTGAAATATCAGTTGCTTTATCAATGAATTTTACTGGCAGAGTCTCATCCTTCCATCTGCTAACAAAAAATTAAAGGAGGGATAATTATTTGAGCATTTAATCCTGATTTAAATCTCAGAGATAAAATGAAATTAGCTGCAGAATTGAATCAAACTCTGCCACGTGTTGGTATTTTCTCTACACATCCGCTCTCATTTGTCTTCCTCTAAAGGCTCTTTTGTTTCTATCACAGCTTCAGACTTTGAAGCATGTTTATATAATTTCAGATAACTCTCAAAGTGATCCTTTAGGTTGCTTCTTAGCACATTGAAAACAGAACTGAAACAGTAAATGCGTAATCCGTTTCCTGTTGTGAGCTCTTCTTTAGACTGCTCATGTCTTGCAGGAAGTCGCTGTGCTTCCTTCATCAGGTTTTCAACTCAAATGTTAAAAATGATTGACTGAAGGAGACCTGGTGGGCTCACCCTTTGTCCTTGGTGTCTCACTGATCCTGCCTCTTTTAGAGGGGGCTCACATAAATCAGCTTAGCTGCTGCTTGTGCAGGCTGGCTTATTAAAGCTGCCAAGACAGAAGATTGCCCTCCTCTGCTCAGAAACCACAGACACAGTTCTGGTGCCAGGACACCAAACCCACTGAACCCCTCAAAGCTCGTCTAATCTCACTGGGAGATCAAGTGTGTGTGGGATAAATCTGCAAAAAACAAGTGCATTATCTCTATCTATCGCCTTTCCCTTTGTGTCAAGTGTTTATTGCCCTGCAAAGAATCAGGTAAGATGCAGCTGTTTCTATCTGTGAAACTACAGGGCAAAATGAGGATATAGGATCTAAAATGTCTCAATGAAAGAAAAATAAATATGCTAGATTAAGATTACAGCTGTCTATTACAATGTAGGAGTGAGCATTTATTGTATTGTTTTATCATTTATTATGATGCATTTATTATTATGATAAGAATTTTGATGTTTAAAAGCTTCCAACACTGTTTGGATAATTGGTTTTACTATTTAATCCACTATTTGTTCTATGAGAGCATCAATCCTGGGAAAGAAGAGAAAGTGGCAAGGAACCAGATAACCTGTGTAAACTAAACAGAACAAAACAACAGGGGCTATAAAACCTAAGGGTAGAAACAGCAAAAAGAAACACTATTCTGCAGAAGTGATAATCCAAAGTACAATCGATGAGAATAAATTAACCAACACAGGGGACAAACTATAATGGCAAAAATATAAGAAAAACAAACAATAAAGAAATGACCAAGACTTTTAGATGAAACTAAAAGTCCAAACGCCTGCGGATCATAACATTTCTGTCACAAACCTAAACCTGATGAGTCTGTTGATCACTGCTGGGATTTTAATCATGACCATGTGCTTTGATAAAATTAAATTAAATTCTCTGGAGAAAAAAAAACAATCTAAAAGAGTAGGTTTGGTGTGAAACAGAGGATTATGTGGGAAGACATCCTACTACTAAGTAGATGCTCATTTAAACCTCATTAGAGTTGACGCCATCATAAACTGAAAAATCTGTACACTCCACTAGAAGACTGAAAATGGCTCCTTAGAGACGGTTTCTTCTTTTTTTTTTTTTTGCAACTTATTGTGAAATTAGGAAAATAAAATAAATAGAGTTAGTTTTGTCTTCAGAACATGTGAACCAGTTTCACATTCTTTTTACAGTCAAGCCTAAAAAACTGGAAACTGGGAGCAACACCATAAACTACAAGGCGAGAAGAAGCTCCAAAAGTGTAAAATACTTTTACACTTTCCTCTCCTGCAGAGGAGAAACTTTGCTCTGTGCTGTGAACACCGGGTGGCGCTCCATCTCCACTGCAAAGAAGCTGAAAGGGCAGTGCATGGCTTCTCTTTGTTTTGTGGTGTGGCAGGAAATAGTGGAGTGTTTTTCCTTTAATATGTTCAGTTGGTGCAGCCATTTTAATATCGCTACTTTAACATGAGAGCACTAACAGACACTGATTCTCTAACTGGACGATGACACAACAGGAAATTTCCTGAGCTGTGAAACGGGTCAGTAAGATTTCCAACCACAAAACGGCATCTTCATCTGATCCAAAGACACAAACATATTTGACCTGTGTAGTAGGATGGATGTTGTTCTCATTATGTTTTTGATGATTATCTTACTAAAAGTTCAATTTTCAGTCTTTTAGATGTTTTCTTTTTAAAAGAGTTCACATTGCCTTGCAGTCTGGTAAGATTTTCAGGACTCTTGAAGGAAAAACAGGCTCACAGAATCACAGATCTTCCTCCATACTTAAAATTGGGTACTTTTCATAAATAATTATCCTTTGTTTCCTGCCAAACTCACCTCAGTTTTAGTCTTGTTTAACCAAAACACATATTTTCAGTTTAAATTGAACAAAATCCGAGTTTACATTCATAACAATGATGCAAAAAGGCTTAAATGCATAAATATATTTAGTAAAATTGCTTTGACAAGAATTGTTTGAGATTGCAAGAACTGCATATCTACTGATTTTGTTAATAATTTTATGAGGTAAGCTTTTCTGCTTTTATTAACCACTTAGCACGACTTTCCCTTTCAAATAAAAAAAATAAACCCATAATTAATGCAGGATATAGTAAAAGCATTTGTTTTCTTTAACTTTTTCAATTTTATTTGTCTTATTATAGCCACAAACTTTTATTCATTTTGTTATGATGTAAAATAATAGAGTATGATTATGAAGTGGAAAGAAAATTACCCTTTAAGGTGTATTTCATTGTGACGCCCTTAAATAAAATGTAGTTACACCTGTGTAGTTGAACCTCAGTAGGAATCAAATTGTTTGGTAAAGGCTTTAGAGGTTTGTAAGTGAACATTAGTGAACAAAAGGAGTCATGGAGTCCAAAGACAAGTCAGGGATAAAGTTGTGGAAACATTTTAGCACTAAAGCAACCCTTCAATATCTCTAAATAGCATGAAGATTATGTAAAAATTTAAATTATAGGGCAACAAAAACCTGGCTGTCCACCTAAGGTGAAAAGCTGGACAAGAAGAACAAGAGGAGAGCTGAGAGGAGCGAGATTAACAACTAAGGCGGAACAATTTTGGCTGAAAAAAAACTTGTACTTCCAAAAAAAAGCTGGAATTCTTGACAAAGTGTCAAGAATAAAGTCATTGTTGAAGGAAAACCATAAAACGTTTAGTGCTACTCTGGAACACATTAACGAACACTCATGCAACGGAATGGACAACTAAAAGTACCAATCTAAACTGTGAAGATATAAAAATTTAATTGATACTCTCTATTTAACCTGACTGAGCGTTGGCAATTTTTCAAAAAGGATTCAGTAAAACTTTCAGTCTGTTGCTGCAGATGAAGGTGTCTATGTATAAAAAATGACTCAGGGAACCCAAATGAAAACATACACCAAACCTTTAAATGTTAATTTGTGAAAAAATATCAAAATGGCATAACATTTCCACTACACATTATGATCATTTGCTGTTTTGTGTTGGCGAATGAGACAAAATCCATTAAAGTTTGTAGTTGTATCACAATCATCAAATGGGGAAAATTTTAAATGGTATAAATGCAAGTGCAAGTTGGTTTTTGGTTGTTTACAAAGGGCTGTAGGTTCAGTGCTTGATAACATTCATATTCATATTTGTTCTCTATGACTAACTTTCCCTTGGGACCATCAAAAGCTGGAAAATAAATGTATCTGCGGTTGTTTTCTAAACATAAATAAATAATATTTTTGTTGATTTACCAGCTAGTAGATAGCTAACCTGGACCATAGATGTTGTATAGCTAAAAGCAAATTGTCTGAAAATTTGAATCCTGGTTGTAAAGAATGAATAAATTAAATTAATACTATAATAAATACAGTTAATTATAGAAATTTAAGTTCTAAAGGTTGCAACTAAGGTTCTAAAGATCTAAATATGTAAGAAATAAATAGAAAAAAATGCTACAGGACAATAGAGCAAATAAAAAAGTAAGAACTAGTTTGTTTGACGGTCTTTGACCTGGAGGGTCTGGAGGGATGAGAAACTCCCCTGTTCTCTGAGTTTTGACCGAACAACAAACCCCAGCCTCTGTTTTTCCCTCTGCCCAGAAGTGTGTGAAGTCAGCCGTCTGTCTGGCACAGAAGTGTGTTGATGTGCTTCCAGGTGTTTGTGGTAAATCCTAATGTCTGGACTGCAGGACCCTCCCTACACCCTGTGAGATCATCGCCCTTTTAATTAGACCGGATTCGCCAATTACAAGACACTCAGGGCGTCTCGCTTTCTCTCCTCGGCTCTATAAAAGGAGCACAAGCCACCGATTTGGCAGACAGCCGCTGAGGAAAGGTGAGTTTACACCATGTTTGTAGAAGTTTGCCTTTTAATTCTGAAAATGACAGTTTTATCTTAATTTCTGATGCTCTATTTCAGATGTACTGTATAATGTCTTCCAAAACGTTTATGGTTGCCACTTTGCTGGTTGGTGCTTTGAAATTCATCTCATCTCAGAGTGAGTATAACTTCTATAACTGGCACATTTCATTAAGAAAATATTTAATTTCCAGTCTACACAAAAATATACATATATATTGTTAATTTTTCTGGCAATCTGTTAAATGTTTTCTTCCCTTCTACTCATCCATGTTTGCTTTGTTAATGATCATTAACCGGAGGGAGGACAAGTGCCTACATTTGTTTTTGTTGCTCAACTTCAGAAATCGATTTCTGACAGCCTGTGCTCCAGAGGATCAAATCAGCAGCACACACTGATTTCTCAACTCGTTTCTGATAGTTTTTCCTGTTTGCGATGTTTCCTACAGCGAGCTGCAGAGGACGATGTGGCGCCGACTACTACCGAGGCAACATGTGTCAGTGTGACTACACCTGCCTGTCCTATGATGAGTGCTGCAATGATTATGAAGCTCAGTGCACCACACGTAAGATTTGCTTTTGCACATATGCACACAAACAGAAGTGATGCTTGTGTAGCAAATTATATTAAACTCTTAAAAAAATTCTGTTTCTAAGAGAAAGTCTGGTGTTTTTAAAGAACCACCATTTTATTCCTATTTTTAGGATTTAAGCTAAAAAACAAACATAATTTCACAGGATGGATCTTTTTTCTGCAGAATAAAAAATGGTGTGAAAATGAAAAAAGCACAAGAAAAACATCTTAAAAAAATTTTACTCATACTTTTAGTGTCATTATTTGTAGATAGTCAATGAAGATATTGCAGGAATAAAGTGGAAAAACTGTTAAAGACCTGCATTTATTGTTATATTTAAACTTAGAAACATTAGCTGATTCATTTTGTTTTTTAGCCAAAACTTATTAGGAGCCGTTGTGGTTCAGGAACGACAGGTTATAGGGGATCAGAAAGACTGAAAACTAATGAAATTCTATGATTCAGTCAATAATTAATTTGTCAAATGAATATTTAAACTGTAATAAATATATAACAAATAAATTATGTACAGTCAAAACTACATATTTACTGTATATACACTATAAAAACACAACTAGCCTTCTCACTATGACATTAAAAGTAACTTAATTTCTCTTTAAATTCATGATTTGCTGTAGCACAGAACAATACTGAAGTAAGTGTATATATATAACAGAAAACTAATGTAATCTTCAACAGTGTGTGCAGCTTATTTATTTATTGAATAGCATGGATTAGATTGGAAAAAATAGAAGCATAGAGAAAAATGCTCTTATGGTGAACCTGACATGAGTCTAATTTCTCAGTTGAAGTGCACAGTTGTGTGCATCTGGCATATTCCAGAGGAACTGTGTGGGTCTGTTGTGTTTTAAGCTTCAGATTTTTATCTGTGCAACAGCAAACTCCTGCAAGGGTCGTTGTGGAGAAACCTTCAAGAGAGGCCGGCGATGCAGCTGTGACCCCGAATGCTCAACGTTCAACCAGTGCTGCCCAGACTTCAAGAAGCTCTGTGATGTGGATGGTAAGCCTTGATCAGCTCACACAGCAGAGGTGTTTGTGTTTTCTTTTTGTCAGCATGTGAAACATTTTTCCTTTACAGAATACCCAACAAGAAACTCTAAGATTGGCAATTTAAACACATATTTTAGGCATAAATTTAATTAATCTAAAAAAATGAATCTAATATGCATGTGCAGCATGAACAGCAGCATCTTGAAATGCATGCAGTTAATCTGCCCTGATGCATTTGACAATATTTTCTGTATCAGTAATTACTGCAGAAAAGAGTGGAGGAGCAACAGGACCAATGACGAGTAGTTCATGTGATAATGTACATGATAACAAACCCAAAGGTATTTTGTTTTTTACCAAAAGGTTTGCTACATTTTTATCCATTTAGGCTTTAAGGAAATTTTATGTTTTTCAATGGAAATTCCAGCTAAAATTTACTTGTAAATATTCTCACAGATTCAACTGCGACAGAGGATCCTGAAATGGGTGAAGGAAACAATGCAGGTGAGGTCACTATTTGCTTTTCTTCTGCTTTTATCTTACTAGATGTGGGTAGAGTACGGTACTTAAAACTGTACTCAAGTAAGAGTAGCACTGCTTAAAAATATTTTTACTCAAGTAAAAGCAAAAGGTCAAAAAATTTTTTAATGAGTAAAAAAAAAAAAAAAAAAAATCTAGTCAAAAGTATTGAGTGACTGATCAGAACATGTAATATTTAAAAATGATTTTATCAGACAGACAAAAATGCAAAAATGTCCAAATTATGATATTTAATAGACTAAAATAAAAATATATATATATAAATAACATGATTACAAAATAGCAGATTCAGGTAGCACTTTTCCAAATAATTAAAAAAATACCTATGAAAGTAATAGTTACAGTTGATAATACAAATATACTGCATGTTAAAATAAAGTGAAGTACTTCCAGTGCCTGCAGACTCAGCAGGGAGAAAATAACGTTAGAAAAACAAAGTTTAGCTTCAGCTGTAACCGTGTTTGCACTTCATGAGTTTTTTGCTTTTTCTTCATTCAGCAAAGTTACTCACAGTGGGTGGAGTATCTAGAAATTGTATTTAAGCAAGAGTAAAAACTAAGATACTCTTTAAAGTATTTTTTCCTAAAAAGTTACTCAAGTAAATGTAGCTCTTTTCTATCCACCGCTGTGTTCTCCAGCTCCGGCCCTGAAACTCACATTTTAAGCCATGTGAGTAAATGTCAGGAGCTGAACTTTTATTTCCGAGTGAAAGAGAGCAGGAAGATGTGCCCATCCAGCCGACAGAAGCTCTGCCACTGGGGCTTTCTTCGAAGGGCCGAGAGCCAGCAGAACAAGCCTCAGGAGCCAAAGGAAACACAAGGCAGCAGTGTTGTTATGAGCGGGGGACACGTGGAGGAAAGCTGGGCTCACGTTCAGACACATAAAAGGAAACCGCAGAATTAAACCTGAGGAATAATTACATAATATATGCTTGCCCTTTTATAAAGGAGTCAGGAACACTGCAAAATCCTAACAAGTAGTATCAACTGGAGGAGGAGAAACAACAGAAAAAGTGGAGGAACCGTCAGCTGCTAGTGTGGTTGCTATAGTAACCATCAAGCGAAGCATAACTATAACTTATATGCCAATAAATAAATGTCAGGGGAAATAACTTTTTGACTAAACAAAATTAATTTGAAGAATAAATAAAGATATTTTGACAAACGTCACAGCTATAATACTGTTAAAATAAAACCCTGTTTCATACGCTGCAGAAACACAAAAGCTTACCTGGTATTTTTGAATAATTTCTGATGCAAATATCTTAGTACTTGAAAGAAGACAAAACTAACTTACAAGTAACTTTTCAGCAAGATACAGAAGTATGTTTTATTTAATGTAAAAGTAATAGTTCCACTGGTATAATAAGTAGGTATATAAAATGGATAATAATCTGAAATTGGAACCAGCACTTTTTAAAATATATACATAGGAATTATTGGCTTAAAACAAGCTCCTAAATCTTGCTGAGGAGTTACTTGTAAATTAATTTTGTCTTATTTCATGTGTACAAATATATTTGCACTAGAAGTTAGACAAAAATCTGTGTTTTTCCAGTGAATTCTCTCTTCTGCTTCTTGGAGATGGAAACTCCTGGCATGTCAAGATTTTGATTAAATATTTTATGCAAAGCTATTTACAACCATTTCCATTTTTTTTCCAATTCATCTGCAGATGACGACTCATTTACTCCAGACAGTTCGACACCGTACCCACCCACGGATCTTGGCGATGGCGATGGTGAGCAGAAACACCATGAAGAGTTTAGCAAACAACTTTGTCCAGACATAACAATAACAGGCAGTTTAAACGTCTCTCTGGCAGATATATATGCCGAGATTTTTCCGGGCGACGACTTGTCCACCAATGGAGATGTGCAACCGGAGGCGTCTCCAAGCCCAGAGGGCAGCAGTGGTGATGGACTGACTCCAGTTGAGCCCTTGGATGAAATCCCGACAGAACCGACTCTGGTTAGAGACGATCCACAGTTCAGTTCAGAGCCGACGCCTGTGGATGACATTCTAACTTTGGCAGCAATTACAACTGCAAGCACAGGTGTGTGATGTTCAGTGTTCAAATCCAGAGATACTGGGAAACAACCAGGCCCACAGCATCACACAACCTACACTGTACTTAACAGTGACAGGATTTAAACACATCCATCTTTTGATTCACACCAGAACCATTTATATAAAAAAATAAGTAAAATAAGCAGAAGGTGCTCCAATTAAGCATCTGCTTTTTAGATTAATTAGTTCATCTAAAAAACGGTCAACAGATCAGCCCTACACTCTAGAACTGAGCGTTTCACATGTAGAAACAGCTCTGTCAAAACGTTTTGCCCTGAGGGCCAGTTTAAAATTATTAATTTAAATTACTGGCGGGCCACAAAATTAATTAAATTAGGTTTTTTTTTAGTTTTATCTGCGTAACAATAAACACACCTTATATGAAATCTGTGTATCATTGAGGATCCAAAACGTCAATGTTAAAAAAATAAAAAATTCCAAATTTTTGGGGTCATCTATTGGTTTCTATTTTGTAGGCCAGATTTTTACCATTCTTGACTTTTTGTCAGGGGCCGAACAAAATCATTTCAGTGCCCACAAATGGCACCCAGGCCACACTTTGGACACTCCTGCACTAGAGGAATGCTGTGTCATTGCATTTTAGCCCAAAAAAATTTTAATTTTCTTATTTAAAGGATTTTAAAAATGTATTTCTAACATCGTATAAAACAGGTTAAATGAAAAATGTGCACAATGGGGTAACATTTTTTTTTAAATCTGATTAGTTAATTGTGAAAATAATCATTAGCTAAAATAACCATTAGTTACAGTGCTATTAAATTGTCATTGTTTCCCCATTTCAAGACCCCACAGATCCGACAAGCGGCCCCGGTCAAGCAACGACTCCTCTGGTTCCCTCTGAACCGCCAACTGAACCGAACTGCGACGTCCTTGACCCTTCATCGACCTCAGAGCCACAAACTGAACCTACAGCTTCGTCTGGAGCTACAGAGACTGAGACGGAGATTTCCCCCTCAGACACACCAGAGGTCAGCCCCACCAACGTAAAGGACTTAATGGAAGAGCTGGAAAACTCCCAGCTCACCACAACTCCCGGCTCATCAACGTCGGCTTCAGTGATTGAGGAAACCACTTCAAGCCCAAACACAGAGAGAAGTCCAGAAAGCATCACAACCAGCTCTCCTGATGTTCTGGAAGACGTTTCAGACTCCACTCTCACCCCAACTCCAGGCTCGTCAACGTTGGCTTCAGTGATTGAGGAAACCACTTCAAGCCCAAACACAGAGAGCAGTCCAGAAAGCATCACAACAAGCTCTCCTGATGACTCCACTCTCACCCCAGCTACAGACGAGTTGCTCTCATCCACAGCGGCAGGCCCGGATAACGCCAGTGACAGTGTTAATCCAGATGAAACAACTGCTGATCCTCCCACACCTGAACCCGACTCCAAACCGGACCCGTCCACAGCATCACCCACCTCTAAACCTGAGCCCAAGCCTCTGGACCCACAAACCCAGATTACAGACAATCTAAAAGATTACCAAGGAGGTAATAACACATTTCACACGACGAAGACATATTTTGATGAAGCACTAACTTGTTTCACAGGCGTGATTCTGTCGCAGAGATGGATGTTTCCAATTTGTGTTAAATATTCATTGCAGCTGCTAGCAGCAGGTTTTACGAGCTCTGTTAGTTTTTATTCTTCCTCTAGGAAAGTAAGTTTAAAACTTTTATTTAGGCAGGGGAAAAAGCTTTCCAAACTTTCTAAATATTTGATTTTCCAGTCAAGGACAGTGAGCCATTATCCACAAATAGAGAAAACTGGGAACTATTCATACAGTCAAATTTACTCAAATTATCTAAAAAAACTTATTACCACCTATTACAAATGTTTGATTTTAGCAAATTTTGGCAAAAATGTACTTTCAGGAGTGTTCTTACTACGCTGTGTTTTTTTTTAACTTTTACTTGAATGACTTTATTAAGAAGTATCGCTACTCGAGTAACATTTCTGGGTACTCTACTCACTGTGAGCACCTTTCCTGAATGAAAAACATGTTTTAACCAAAATTCACCAAACAGACACTCACCTGCAGTTTTTGTTAGTTTTATATTTTTTATTTTATAGAAAGAACCTGATTTAGAAAATGTTTTAGTTATTTTGTAATTAGGTTACAGTTTTGGTCTGTCTGATGATGTAATTTTTAAATATTAAATGAGTAATGTTTGCATTTTATGAAACTCTGCAAAAATATGAAACTAATAGCGTCCTGCTTTCAATTTAATGGTAATTCATGAATAGAAATGACCCATGTTTCCTGCTGTAGTGTTTTGATTTTGATTTTTTCTTCAACAATGTGCTCATTTGTCCTCCAGATGACAGTGATGACACAAACCTGTGCAGCGGACGCCCGGTCAGTGGGATCACCACACTGAGGAACGGCACAATGGTGGTTTTCAGAGGTCAGTGTCAAAAAGCTGGAATCCAGTCTGTTCACAGTCATCTGTAATTGGAAGAGTAAGACGTTTTACGCTGCAAAAATACAAAATGTTTGCACTAGTTTCTAGTGCAAATATCTTAGTGCACTTGAAATAAGAAAACTAAATCACAAGTAACTTTTCAGCAAGACGTAGGAGCTCGTTTTAAGTCAATAATTCCTTAACATAGGTGGAAAAAGTACTGCTTATATGTGAAATAATCTGGAGCAAGACATTTTATTAGAAATAATTTCTTCTACTGGCAGATTATTTCCTTCTTATATTGTGCTAAGTTACTTAAAGCTAGTTTTGGATTCATTCAGTTTATTTACATTCACATCAGTTCCCAACAAAGCAACACATCGATTAACTACGCAATATTTGTTTAACTTGCATGGAGGGATTTTATACCTTCTTCATTTATTACAGGCCATTACTTCTGGGTTCTGGACAGAAACCTGGTGCCGAGTTCACCCAAAGGAATCACAGCGGTGTGGGGCGTTCCCTCACCCATCGACACTGTGTTCACTCGCTGCAACTGTCAGGGCAAAACCTACATTTTCAAGGTAAGACTCCTTTGGCATCCTGCAAAGAGATTCATCAAACAACTGAAAAGAATCATTTAGAACTACATTGAAATATACAAATAAACAATTCTATTCATTTTTTTAAATTAAGAAAATAAACATTTTATTGCCTAAAATGCAATAACATTGCTTTAGTGTATGTTTGACCATTTGTAGCAACTGATGCATCTGCAGCTAAAAAATGTGAACATGTGAAAAACTCTGCCCTTCCTGCTTGACTTAACATCAATACTGTTTTGTGCTAATCTGTTGATTATTCTTTAGAGTAAATTATTAATAATTGGATAGCAAAGGGTGATTAATAAAATGTTTTTATTTTTACAGAATTTGAACCAGGTGAAGCTAAAACAATGCAACTTGAGTTGTTCTGAGTAGAACATATTTTCACACCAAGGTTTATTTTATCTCAAATGAAAAATATATACATATTGTTTGCACATTTTTGATTTAATTACTGATCTGAGTGTGTTGTTCTTTTAGCAAAAGGTATTTTTTTGAGTCCATATTCCAGTTCCCGATTAATCGATTATTAAATTAGTCAATGATTATTGCGTAAGACATTTGAGACTGGGGTGGGAGCAACAATGTAATGGTTTGAATCAAATCACATTCCTGAGTTAGAACGGCTCTAGTCGAAGTCCAGATGATAAAATGTAAAGAATTTTGTTTTATTTTTGTTTCAAATTTGACTAAGTTTGAACTATTCTGCAAAGAAAAATGAGTTGGTAGACAAAAGACATGCATCTGGGATTCCCCAAATTTAGAGATACTAAATGAAAGAAGAATAAGAAAAGATTTAAAACTGCACAACCGCTTCACAGTTATGAACTTCTTCCTGCTGATGTATCACAGAAACTGAAGCGCAATAAGCCTCAGAATTTCTTACCTAGACTCTGATGAACATTTATAACATTTCCTTGTTTGTTGTAAATTTGCAGGGTGGAAAATACTGGAGGTTCGAAAATGATGCTCTGGACCCGGGTTATCCGAAAGTGGTTAAAACGGGCTTTGACGGGCTGCAGGGCTACGTCACAGCTGCCCTGTCTGTGCCGCAGTACCTCAGCAGGAAAGAGTCAGTTTACTTCTTCAAGAGAGGTAATGAAATTATTCCAAAGCATTTTAATATTTTTTCTCTGTAATTTCTTTAAAACATGTTTTTGTTTGGTTTACAGGGGGAACAGTTCAGAAATATTCATACCAGTTTGGCACCAGTCCCAAATGTGGAAGAACGGCCCATGTGCCAGTTTATACTGTTCGCGCTCGACTGGTCCGTCAAGCAGGTACGGCACAAATTAAGGCTTCAAAATAGGAAAAATACTTTTAAGATATGGATTCAATAAATATTTTTGGAGCATAAATGTTTTTATTTATTTATTTTATTGCTGAATACATCAATAGCAGTAACAGAATTATCAATTTTAAGGAGATTTCAAGTCAAGAGAAAGTACCTAATGAGATGAGAGGATTTTCTTTAGAGTTGCTGAACTGCATTATGGGGCATTTTGTGCTTTTGATTGGCACATGCATTGGTTGGTCACTCTAAATATTTCTAAAGGAAGCAGCAAAGTTTAGATACTAGTGTCTAAGAGGGATTAATAATCCTTTGTAACACTAACTCAGCAGAATGGACCTGAACGTCAGATCCAATCTCACTGCAAAACCGACCAATTCTCATTTTCCATCTCCTTACAGTTTCTGTTTTGGAACCAGCAATAAACATCCGTAAATCCTGGAAAGGCTTCCCCTCCACCATCACAGCAGCCGTTTCCGTGCCAACCAACAGAAACCCAGAGGGGTACAAATACGTCGTCTTCTCAAGATGTAAGTCAGCAGTACAGCATCTCATAATGAACTTTTTCACATTTTCGGTTTTTCAAATTGGGATTTTTTGATAGACCAACACGGAGAAGAAAACTTTATGCACCCGTTTTATTTAGTTATTCAAAATAAAAGCAATGAAAGCACCTTAAGGTGTTAGATTGGCTCAGTGAAAAGTCCAGATCTAAATTTAATAGAGAATGTGTGTGGTGAGTGGAAAATGGATGCTCAGATGTTCTCCATCCTGTCTGACAGAGGCTAAGCTATTTGTCAAAGGACCGGTAAATTATTTTACATTTCGATGTGGAAAGAATAGAAACAAACCCAAGACAGGAAGTGGAAAGAATGTCAACAAAGAATATTGTAAAAACTAGCAGCATTGATGAAATGGAAAGTTAAAGACATTTGAAGTTGTTTTATGCATTTCTTATTACGTAGTGTTATTTTGTTTTTCTTATTATTGTGCTTTAACATCAACCTGCCAACTAGAGACTAGAGATGGAAATTAGTCACTTCACTATAATCCCATGAATTTACATGTAAATATTCCTTAATACATATATTCCACACTTTTAACGATAAATCTGGAAAATATTCACTCAGGCAAGCATATTTTGTAAATGTTTCCTTTTGGTTTTACTTCACATTTTGTGGGTCTATTACATAATCCCAATAAAATACAGTTTTTAGTTGCAACAAGATATAAAATCTTAAATCGAGTGTCAAGTCAGTCACATTCAGCACTGAAGACCCTTAAACTCTCAACTAATCAGTGTCACAATCTGTCACTATTTTAACAGATTTAGCTTCATTTCTAGATATCCACTGATAAATAATTGGATAGGCACAGATTGTTTAAACAAAACTTGAATATCTATAAGCAGCAAATGTGTTTTTGTCCTACTTTGCTTTGTATTAGGAAGCTAAACTTCAAAGGAGTTAAAAACCTTGAAACTCCGTCTGGCGTGTTTAATGAGGGATGCTAAACAGATGTACAGATCATTAAATGTGGAGTGTAAAGCATCCTTTAACAAATGGAAACTTCCACCAGCATAAAAAAATACGCTGAAATGCATCTGTTTCCAGAATATGTTGACCAAGCCACACCTAATGTTTTGCAGCGACGGCGTACAACGTGAGGATGCACGACGGTCGACCTGTTGTCGCCGCTCCGAGAGCCAATGTGTCGCCGAAAACCGACAAGTTCTTCAGATGCCCGAAGAAATCCTAACTGGAAAAATAAAACAACAAACGGGCAGGGGCTAATTTCAAACAGTTTTATTTTCTGATTAAAACACAGCATCAACATGAATAAAAAAAAAACAAACATTCAAATAAACAAAATCTAGCCAAGAAATGAGAAAATGGATGAATGCAGATCTGAAAGTTGAATGGCGTCGCCTCCAGTTAGGAGATAGTTCTGATTAGTGCTTCATCTCAGAAATCGTCTCCCATGAAAGCCGCGGGGAGGGAAGCTTTGACCTGTGGAAGACAAAATATTTCAGATACAAGTTCAACAATGATGTAGATTCTGTACAGTTACTAAGTATTAGTCATTGTTATGCCTGCATATCATCTCCTGGCAGTTTTGGTTAATGAGGCAACATTTTATTAAATACACTGTTTGTGCATAAATAAGAGTGTGAACATACGATTGTTTTTTTAAAGGAAAATTAGAAGGCAATAAAGACTAAATGTCGTGAAGACTTTGTCACTTTTTTTCCATTTTCTTCAGCTTACTAAGTTCTTTAGAACCACGAAGAACAATAAAAGTTGCTACCTCCTCTCTTCATCCGACCACCACGGCTTTCTTGCCAGCGCTGCAGCTGTCTGGGCAGTCCGGGACGAGCGGGTTTAGGGACTGTATCTGCAGAGATGAGACATTTATAATCACATCGGTCTTACCTGGTATTCCAGACGGCCGTCACGGATGAGTTTTAAGACTTTAAGGCTTTACCTGCGGAGCTGGAGGAAGGCTCCTGGCTGGTGGAGGGAAGGTTGGCCTTGTCAGACAGCTGGCTCGGCTCCTCCGCGTCTCCCTGCGACACCACAGCATCCGCAGACGCTTCAGCACTGTGCCTGGAAAAAATAAACATGTAGGATCACAGCTGGAAATCATCCACTATTGCTGTGTTTTCCAGGAAGCCTAAACTTTTAAAGATTGTTTCTACTAGGGGTGCACTGATTGCAGTTTTCTGGCCAATCGCCAATTACTGATCTTTAAAAACATGACCTGCTGATGCTGATTTTGGCCAATACCAATTTGATTTTTGTCTGAAATGTTGCTAAATACAGCAAAAAACACTGAGTTGGCAACAGTGGGGTGACTATTGTTAACGGCAAACATGCAGACGGCAGTCAAGTTGAAGGGTGAAAAGGGTCATAAAATGTCCAATTCTATTTGTTTCCTTGCAACTATGAGAAGTATTTCACCACACACACATGCACACACACCACACCAGAAAGCAGGTGTTCATACAACTTCTGACGGGAACCTTTTCTGTTCCCGTGGATAAACTCCACCCAGACTGAGTGGACACTCAGCTGAAGAGGGGAAAAACATAAATACTCTCTGCATGACTCATTTGTCTTGATTTTAATCAGCGGGTCAATTTGACCCTGAACAGTATATGTGTCTCAAGTTCAATTACAAAGATCACCCATTGAAAAAACAACAACAAAAAAACATAAAAAATTAATAAAAATTTTTGTTTGTAGATTTTTTCAGTGGACATAAAAAAATGTAAATTAAATTTTTTATGTCCAAATGAGTAAGTTGTCGTCATTGATCCTTTATTTGTGAGAAATAAAAAAAAAAACATCATTGCACAAATATTGACTGCAGTGGTTGGTATTGGAGTTACTAATCAGATACAAAAATGTTTTGGAGGATTTTTTTGGTTTCTGACGCTATTGAATGATTAAACACTCCCCGGGTCAAATTGACCCACGAACATTATTGATGTACCTCAGAAACGAACAGAACAGGAGGGTTAAAGTGGTGTGGAAACCGTGAAGAAAAAAACTTATAATCACCTCTCTGCGTCTGGCTCCAGGAAGATGTCTCTCTCCTCCCCGGCCCCGGTGGTTCCTGGCAGCACCAGGCCCGGCGTGGACGTGCTCACCATGGGAACCGACTGCGAGGCGTGCTCCGTCGAGTCAGACTGTGCAGCCTCCGAGAAGACAGTTACTGGAGATAAAAGGATACTTTATCTTTACAAACTGCAGAGACTCCAGAATCTGAGTCTTCACACGGTTGGTTGTATTTATGAAAAGGGTCGAGATAAATAAATGAATCTCTTCGTGTCAGACTGACTGACGGATACCTGGAGCTGCAGCTTGCAGTGGAGTGGTGGGAACGCTGCGTGCACCCGACTCTTCCTCATGAGTCGCCAAGAACAGAGGACTTTCATACAACCCAAGACCTGGAGCAAAGAATCATTTTACGATTAAAAAACAAAGAAGATCTCATTTTTATTGCTTTGTTGTGATGGATCACCTCCTTGCGAGGCGAGCTGGCCGAGGTCAGAGTGCGAGGAGGAGCTGGTCTGAGGCAAGTCTTCTGAAAGACCAAACCTGAAGCGAGGGACTCCAGCAACCTGAGGAGAACTGACAACCGAGCGAACAAAACAAGATGAATCAACATGAACTAAAACTGAAGCTGTGTGACTGAAAACTTTGAAAATTTAAATTCCCCTTTAATATTTTGTACATGTTTATTACTTCACATTGGGGGAAAAAGAAATGCAATACAAATAAAATCCCACTTCTATTAAAAGGTAAACAGATCAGGGCTGAAACAATTAATTGGATTAATCGATTATTGATATAAACGTCAACAAATTCAGTAAATAATTGCTAACTAGAATGTGCAGACTTAAAAAACACATTTAGATCAGTAATTAATGCAACTATACAAATATATAGTGGCATATTTAAAGGTTTGTCCAAATTCTCTAAAAATCTCTGATGAAGCACCTTTGCTACCCAATTATAGATTGGTCAATTAAAAAAAATAAATAAATAAAATAAATCACCAGATCGTCCCTACACTGTATTGATGTTGAGTCAAACAGACAAAGCTGAATTTTTCACGTTAATATTAGAAGTATTTTTTATCTGCAAATGCATCTTTTGCAACAAATTATCAAGCGTTCACTAACAGACTGTTAAATTTCTTATTTAAAAAAGAACAGAATTAATTATTTTATTTTTTACTGTATTGTTGACATTGTATTAAAAAAAAGACTTATTTGGTTAAATGAAAAATCTGCAAAATGTGCCATTTTTTTCTGATTACTTGTCAGAATAATCGAATATTCAAATAATCGTTAGCTGCAACAGATGCCTATTCTACAGCTTTCGAGACGTACTGGATAGCTTGGTCAAAGCCTTCTGAGAGAGGGGGAACCAGAGTGGGAATGCTGGGAACCATCCTGTCGTCTTCTTCAAAGAAATGCTGCTGCAGAGCGAGAAAAATACAATTTAATGCTGATAATTACACAAAAACAACAGATTTACAATAACAAAGTTATCAGTTGGTGACCAGAGCCTAATCACGTTTAAGCTAGGGCTGTTGTAAACGAATATTTTAGTAATTGAGTAATCTATTGATTATTCTTACGATTAATCGGATAAAAAAAATGATCAAATAAAATATTGGTAAATCTGGCACACCAGTGTTGCTATTGGATATCAATATCAGTCTAATTTTTCATATTTGAGCTTCCCTAACAGTTTCTTTTCTGTAGTTTAGAAAATTAACCTGCAACAATAAGAGCTCACTTTCTAGGTTAACCTGAAGGAAAGTTATACAAAGATCTGAAAATATATATTCAATTTAATAATAAAGAGGCAGGCTCACAAATACACTCATAAAAAATGTCTATACTCCAGCCTTTAATTTATGTATTCATCTTCAGTCAGTTTAATAGATGAATTCTCACCTTGCCCCATATCTGTCAAGCTTTGGGTTTGAGAATACGGGAAATGTCGCCTGGAGTTGGGGGGGCAGGCGAACGAACGGACGTAAGATGGGGGTGGAAGGGAGGAAATAGACCAGGGGACAGATGATCTAATAAAACGTCACGTGGTGAGAAAAGAGACTCACCGCACTGCTGGGCATGCCAGGATTGAGTCGGCCCACTGACTGGCGACGGTTTCGCTGTTAGAAACACAAAACCGGTTAGAGGAGAAACAAAAATACTCAGCAGATCTTCTAAAGAGACGCTCGCAGCGTATGAACCTGAGCAGATGGTCCCAGTTCTGACGACTGAGCGGGATGGATGTTGAGTTGGGGCAGAAGCTGCTGCACAGGTCGCCGTGGCGACTGGGGCATACGCGCTCCGGAACTTGTGATTGGCTGTTCTGTTGACAAGGCCTCCATTGGGCTTCCCTCAACTGAAACATTTGATAAACATTTGATATATAATTAAAACAAGCTGCTAACATTCAATAAAAGTTTTAAACAGCTAATCATGGTAAACGAGGTAAAAAAAAAAAAATATAATATATGGTGCTGAAAGTAGCAAATCTTGTTTAAAAAATTGAAAGAAAAAGTGGGAAAAAAAGTGAAACAGTGGACTCATGGTGGATTTTTTTTCCACAGAATATATCTGAAACATATGTAAAATATTCAAAAGAACATCAGCTTGGAAAGTTTAAACAGTTTCCAAATGTTTGTAATAGGGCTGAAACGATTCCTTGAATGATTCGAGTACCTCAATTATTAATATTCCTCGAGGAAAATTTATCTGCCTCGAAGCTTCGTTAAATTATGTAGCGCACCGTGTTCCGGCCGGATCATTATTTATGGAGGGCAGCGCTCTTACTTCCGCCTATGAGTTGTTGTGAAGTGCTAGCAGCATGGTGTTGAATTGCGCAGTGTTTTGGCAAAGTTTGGGGGACAAATGAGGATTGTAGAATGGACAGATGAAAAGATGGAAGGGTGAAAGGAATGTGCATAATTTTGGAAAAACTAGCATAAAAAGAGGGTATAAAATAATTTTCCACTAGCCTATTTTCTCTTTCCACACTGATCCAAAGGATGAAAAATCTTAAATCATGAATACTTTAATAAAAATAATGAGTACATTTAGTCAGTGAGAATGTTTTTGAGCTTTCTTCTTCTACAGTTGACTGCCTTTAAGGTCAGATCTAATTTAAAAAAGCAGGAGGTTTTGCCAAAGTCTGTACTTTGCACAAAAATATGAATATTTGACCGTTGTCAACATGTAAGAGAAAATCCCCACATTAGTTTGAATAATAACGACCGTCCTGTGTTGGAGAGGATTTATTTTGGCCAGCTACTCCTTTTCTCCGCAGCAGATGTTTTACATCTTTTCCAGTCATCGCTAAGTGGCCGATAACTAATTAGAAGCGGAGGTGGAGAGTATGAATCAGATCTACACCGTTCATGTTTTTGACAGGGTTTCCTGGATCTTACAGCTTGGTGTCTGGGAATCGGCGGGCCTCTGGGTGGAGTCTGACGCCCCTAAACTCTCCTCTGTCTCAGTGCCCGGGTCGGTGACATCAGCTCCCTGGGAAGAGCAGGAACGCAAGAAAATTATGAAAGAAAGTGAGGGAAAGGGAAAAAAAAATAAAAATGATGGATATTAAATGTTGAATGAAGTGAAGGAAAGGGGAAAAACACGGGGGAGAAAGATGGGTGACTGTGAATGAAGCTGGCACATGATTGCTTAGCAGAAGACACAAATTACCGACTCACTGCATTGAACAAAGATGCCTTTCAGAAGGCGGAAAAAAAAACTAACACCAGCCCTACAGGCTTTAACCAGGAATCAAAATGACAAGTCTTTAGTCCTCACAAGGATTATTGGTTCTTGTGTAAAACTAAATAGAAATCTGTTTAAACACAAACTAAAAAACAAGAAATCCTGTGTTGATCACCTGGCCTGATCGATCAACAGAGTCAATATCAGCTGGATTTTATACATTTTAAGACTTCACTAGGCCAGAAGAGAGCAAGATAAAGCAAAGCCTCAGATAACAGAAAGGTTGAACAAAGTTGTCATTTTGTGCTTTCTGTCTATGGAGTATGCAGGATTTGGAGATGTTGACAGCTTTTTTTTACTGTTAAGTACTAGCCATCACCCTAATCTTCAGCTCCCTTCACAAATTCTCTGTCACTTCAAAATATATATATATATTTTTTCCCACCAGGGGGCTTTTTGTGGGCTCTGGTGTCCCTTATTTGACTGTAGGCTGACAGGAAGGGGGTAAGGAGAGGGGGGAAGACATGCGGCAAATGTCGTCAGGTCCGGGAGTCGAACCTGCGACGGCCGCGTCGAGGACTCAAGGCCTCCAAATGTGGGTTGCGCTAACCCCTACGCCACCACAACACGCCCCACTTCAAAATATTTTTAACTAATATTTAGTTAAAATATTAGTTTAACTAAATAAACTAATATTTAGTTTATTTAAACTAAATAAACTAAATATCCAATCAGAAGAAATTCACTGATAATTACATGTACGTAACTGAAGCATCAACTTGTCCTATTAATACTGAAGGCGCCATCTCTTCTGAGCCTTTATTCAGAGTCTGCAGAGAAACTGAAGTAATTCTGGCGCAGAAACACAACTGTTTTTGTACAAAAGCCAATATTAGAAACAACAACAAAGCGGATTGGTGTGTCTCTGTTTTCAGAGGGGAATTAAATGTCACTTTTGAGACACTGACTCATCCGACTGAATATGTGTAACTAACAAAAGAGTAAAAGTTAATCATCTAGACAAAAGTACAGAATTATGACAGAAAGGTCAAGTGAAAAACAGACACTGGAACAACACAGTATGAGCTGGAAAGGCTGAGTGTGTTGGAATGAGGGTGATTAATGACGAATCATTTCATGAGAACAAGATTTATTTTCTGGTGTCCCAACCTCTGTATCGTCTCCTTCATAAACTTCATTGCCATCACCGCTTCCTTCGTTGCTCTCCTCTCCTTCCTCCTCCATCCCCCCATCATCGTCATCCTCATCATCTTCGTCTTCTTCCTCTTCCTCCTCCTCCTCTTCTTCCTCGTCTTCTTCCTCCTCCTCTGCATAGTCCTGTAGCATTACAAGGCAGCAATGAGAGGAACCGGGAACTTTTCATAAAAAGAGACTTTAACAATGTTCAATCAATACTTTACCTGTTCTTCTCCCTCTTCATCCTCCTCCTCTTCGCTTTCAGAGTCCGTCAGTATGACGATGACTTCCTGCTGCAGCTGGTCAGGTGTTTCACTTTGACTTGGGGTGACCGCCGGCTCTGCTGGGACCGACTGAGAGGCTGAATCTTCCTCCGCTTCCTCAAGGTTTGAAAACTCTGTCTGCAGGGTAAAATATATTAATGTAGTATAAATATAATCTTAATGCCTTTCTAAATGACAGTATTTGTGATAAATAAAAACATAAAAGAGGGGAAAAAAACTTTCAAACAAGTTAAAATCATCTGATACAAACCTGGCTTGCTTCTGCTCCATCCTGGCTGTCTGATGGCACCACCCCATCGGCCTCCGCACTCTCGTCAGCCATCACTTCCTCCTGAGATCATAACCAATACGTCATCGACTGGCATTAGGAATAATAGTTATTAGTTAAATTGAAACAAGCCAAACAAATCATTTTCAGGTTCAGGAGTTTCTGCTCAAATTAAATGCTTAAACAATTCAAGTTAGAAAAAATCTCTAAAAAGCTTCTCGCTAAGTTTTCTGACATTTAACAAATATAAATAACTGGCGATTGTAACTGACCTAAAACAAGAAAAGTTTAATCTGATTTAACTTCAGAAAATGAGAAAAAAAACTGTCTTTTTATTTGGTGACAGAAAATATTTTTCCAAGTGTAGGATTTTAATTAAATGTTGATGTGCAGTTTGAACATCAAGCACTTTCAAAACCTTGGAAACACCTCATTGAAATTCAGGCATTGTCAAGGATTCCAAGCACCAATATAAATCTACCAGACAACCATTTTGTCAAATTAAGACCCTCTTCCTCCCCGCTCTTTCTCCTCACCTCTGGTCCCACCCTCTGGATGATGCGCAGCTTTTTAGTCATTGGAGCTCTGGGTTCCTCCTGGGTCGCCTCTACCTCTGTGAACGCAGCAGCGCTGCTCTCCTCTTCCTCTCGAGGTCTCTTGGACAGAGCGGAGGTCCCAGGTGTTGCTGAAACTGGAGTAAAGGTGCAATTAATACAATGTGTACATAAACAGGATGCATATATTTAATTCAATACATTTTTAACCTGCAGAAATGAAAATGAATTCAAATTAATCTGAATGTGTGTGTATTTCTTCATTTTCCAGATTTGGGAAGTGTTTGTTTTTGCCATTTATTTGTTTGATGGATGTAATATAATGTGGAATAAACTTTTTGGTCCATTTTATTGCAATTCATTGCAAAAAGAATTCAAAATCATTTACACATTAAGGTAAGGCGAGGTCATTTTATGTATATAGCACATTTTTAGCAACAAAACAGTTCAAAGTGCTTACAACCACAAGCTTTATTATTTTGTTTCCTTTCTGTGATAGATCACAAGAATTGACTGATTCTGAGTGACCAGCTGTAACTCTGGAGTGCATTGGTCAAAAAAGAAAACAAAATCCAGATTTTCCTGAAATTAAATCTCCATAAGCAAAATATTTGATTTATCGATACAATTCAATTTATCACCCAGCCTTAATTAGTTCCATTTCACAGCTTGTTTTATTTCACTCTGGACTCTGTTGATGCATATTGCAAAGATAAATGGGGGGAGGCGAGTCCAGTAAATGCTGCAGGGTTTTAAGGTATTTTGAAGTTTTGAGATATTTGAAGCCAGTGTTAGATTTTATTCAGACAAATGAAACATTTATGTAATTCTAAAGGGTGCAAATACTTATGCAGTGAACGATAAACTGAGAGAAAAGTAATACTAGAAAGAAATGATCTTTTAGAACAAATGTCTCACCAGTGCCGAACACAGACGAGGAAGACGAAGAGGATGTTGAAGGCCATTCCACCTGCGAACTGGGCGTGGCCTCGATCGTAACAGGCGACGGCTCCCGATTGTCCGGCTCTGGGTGGGTGACGCTCTGCTGCTGCGTCGGCTGAACGAATGCTGTGGCCTGAGTCTGCGTCTGCTGAACGGTCAGCATGGAGCCCGCTAAGGTGGTCTGGACGTTGGGACTGGCGGAGCGAACGGAGCCGCTGGCGCTTCCGTACACGGTCACATGCTCCACCGGCGGCGCTTCGGTAGACTGCATCGCTGTTGATGAGGTTCAGGTGGAGAAAAAAATTATTTTTAAGAGCTAAAATAATTAATCAATTAATGAAATAATAATTATCTACTCGTTAACTGGAGTATGAAGACTCTAAGAAAAAGTCAATTTGCTGAAATAACAGAGCAAAAATAAACCAAAACTGTAGAAAAAAATTTGTATATTTTGAATTTAAAATGAAAAACCTTCTTTGTCGGTAAATATGCTTTACGCAGAACTCCTAAAACTAAATATGAGTTTAGTTTTAGATAAAAAAAAAACAAAAACAAACTCATATTAAAGCACCTTTTGCTATCCACCTTTATTTCATCTACAAATATCTAAAGGAATCCTGTTATTGAATTTTATTCAATAACAGGATTATTTACTTATTTAGAAAATTCATTAAATTATTTGCTTATTTGCAGTTTTATGTGCGTAAAATATTTTTTTACCCAACTAATCAGTAAATCATCAGAATAACTGTTAGCTGCAGCCCTACATTTTCTACATTTTCTCTTTTAAATCAAAGGTATTTGCAGAAGGACCGACCTTCCTGCGTCTCCACCTGTGTGGTGGGCATGACTGTAGCGGTGGGTGTTGGTGGCGGCACAGGCGTTATCATCGGCCTGATGCTTGCCCGGGGTGTCGGTTTGTTGCCGGGGTTGACCGGCTGCTTGCTGGCTGTGGCGACCACAGGCGTTGGTTTAATGTTGGCGGTGGGCGGCTCAGAGGCGCTTGTGCTGAAGATGAAAAATAAAAATGATGAAATAAATGAACATTTTAAAGATGCATCGAGAAAATCTAGACATGTCCTGATCAGGAAACTGGTATGAAGGTGTTCCAAGAGTTACAGCATCAAAACCACCAAAATATTCAGTTTTTCTATTAAGCCCCTATACATAATATACAAAGAAAGTTACATAAAATTCTAAAACAAATTTCTCACCATGTTTTCTGGCATGTAGCAAATAGAAATAATTTTGTTTAATCCTAACTGATCTAAAGTTTAGTCTGATTTAACTTCAAGTAGTTAGAAAAAATGTGCTTGTCTTATTATTAGGTGCATAAAAATATCTGGTTTCAACTGTAGTTTTTTTTTCTAGTTTTCAACGCTCAATCAAGTGTTAGATTACACTTCATTATAAAATTGTGCAGTTTGCCAATCAAACACTTAATACAGAAATTGAAAACATCTAACTGAAATTCAACCATTTTCCAGGATTTTAAGCACCCGTATGAACCGTAAATTGTAGAAAAAACCCCAACTTTTCTAACATTTACGACTGAAAGTAAAGGTCTTCGTTGTGTAGGATGACGTCAGCGGAGGTTTGAGGATTAATTTGAACACTTACCTGCCCCTGTCTGCAGCTGGGGTCGTCTTCAGACTGATCTGCCTCTGTTCTGTCGTCCTTTGCTGCTCTTGAGTCTAAAAGGAGAAAAGAAACATTTGTTTAAAAAGCACAAAAGTCTGGGACAGAAATTTCACAAATCCACCTAAGATAAATTTTTGACATTTATCTGAAACATATAGGTTAGGTTGATATGCAAAGTGAGGCTGTCATGGGTTGTAATCTTTGAAGATTTCTACTGTTTTCCAATGTGTGCTGTAGCGATGTGGTGGAGGTTGTTCACCTTGCTTGGTCCCGCCTCGGGGGGCTCGTCTCTCTGCTCCTGTCTCTCCTGCTGACCCCTCAGGTCTCTGAGCTCCCGCTCCTGTCGGCTGAGACGGCCCTCATACTGAGACCTGAGAGCGCTCACTCGCACCTCCAGCTCCTCACGCTGCTGCTTCAGCTCCTCATTCTCTCGCTGCAGCTGCTCTTTGGTGGCTGAAAACAAATAATTTAAAGGCAATTAATATAGCATTAATGGAAATAAACAACATTTTATTTTTATTTATATGCAGGATTTGCACACTTTTCAAGGTAAGTTTTCAAACTTATCCAGCATCACACTTTGGAGATAAAAACAATTTTTTTTATATATTTATTGGTGTTATTAAGAATATCTTGCGGTACTATTCTAGATTAAACAACAGGGACAAGGTAAGCTAAAATATAACAAAGTTTTATGTTTTTAAATATCCCTCTCATACTGACCGGTACAAGAAAGTTACAAAAAAAAATCTCTCTTTCTGGTATTTAGCAAATAAAAATACTTTTCGGAATTCTAACTGAACAAAAACAATAAAAAATTGGTTTGATTTAACTTTAAACTGAGATAAAAAATCTGTATATGTCTTTTTACTATTTTTAAATATCTTGTTTCAACTGTAAATTTAGGCTTTTAATCAAATTGCACTTTATTTGAAGACTAAACCGTCTGAATATCAAGAACATTACAAATCTTAAGAACACCTAATTGAAATTCAAGCATTTTCAAGGATTTCAAGCACCTGTCTGAACCTTGTTAATGATTTGGCAATTCTTACGTTTTCGTCGGATGCAACATGTTGCAATATGAGAAAATCCTCTCACCTGCGACATGGACGATCTTCTGTCTGGCAACCAGAAGCGCCTTTCGTGTTTTCTCGTCCTTTTCGGCCATCTGCTGTCTCAGACTTTCCTCCTGCGTCGTTTTCTCCTGCAGCTCCTGCCTCAGGCGGTTCAGCTCCGTCTGCAGCCTGGACGACTGTTCCTGGACGTTACGCAGCTCAGTCTCCCGCTCTGTGACCACCTGAAGTGCAGGACGGGTCACAAAACAATTTCTTAATCTAAACATCAGGGAAGTCTTAAAGTCAAAACGGGTCTTAGAAGTTTAATGTGTTCGTTTTTTAATTCTCGACACTTGTGATGTTCAACCTTGTTGATGTTCTCCAGCTGTCCCTCCAGTTCTTTGGTTCTGGTCTCAGCTTGATTCAGGGAGTCTTTTACGCTCTGCAGCTCTTGAGCTGAAGCTTGATGTGCCTCCTCGTCTTGGGATGGGCCTGCAGCGGCCTCAGCAACGAGCTGCAGGACGTAAAAAGAGACATTAGCGGAGATGAAGAGAGAAATCAGTTGTAGTGGCACAGTAAAGAGGATTAGCTATGTTTACTATCAGTAAATAGTTTGAAAATTAAGTTCACTTGTTTGTTCTGTTCATTCAGTTTGCAAAAACAACAGAGAGAGCAATACTCGCTGATCAGAGTACTGCAAGGTTAGTGTGCTCAATAACAAATGGAAGGATAAATCAGACCGAGTTTGGAAATGTCGGCCTTGTTCTGGAACTGAGTAACGGTTTACCAGCTGCACTAATCGTTAATTTAAGACACTGAAGGCAATTTAAAATGGCAACCCTGTAATCATTTTGTCTGTTTGAGAAATATTTGTGTTATAGCAACTGCTCCCTCACAGCATGGCATCATATAATGTTTTCTCCTAATAGAAATCATTCCTATCAGCTCAGGAAGGCAATGAAACCTTTTAATTATCTTGGCTAAGATTTTTATCAGTAGGGGATTTTTTTGTATTGTTATTGATTTAATCAACTACGCATTTTCTATTAAGTGTTTAAATTGAGGCAGAGAGAAACCCTTACCTTGTCATGTTGCACCTTTAGTTCATCATATTGCATCTTGTAGCGCCGTCCGATTTTCTTCACCTGGGTGATTGTTCGCACCTTTTCTTGGATTTCCTGGTTTTTAGACTCCAGGTCCTTCCTCAACATATTTCTGTCGTCGTTTGCTTTAGTCATACCTTCACGCAAGTTCTGCATTTGTCCCTGGAGTGACGTTGTTAGGTTATTTATCCTGCGCAGCGACAAGGAGAAGAAAATATTAGCCAGGTTGGAGAAAAAAAAAAAAAAAGTGACATCCACAAAAGTCAACATTTCGGTAACTTGATTAAACAATATTTCGTCACAAAAGAGAAAAAAAAAAAAGTCTCTTACTTGTTCAACTCAGCTTTAAGTCGAGAGTTTTCCTCCGTGAGCTGCTGTATGCGTTTCAGATGTAGCTCTTTCTCGGTGTTGAGACGTTTGTACTCGTCAGGGTCCGAATCTTTTTGCTGACTCAGCAAATTCTGCAGGAACACGAAATCTTTACATAAAACTTTCCCAGAACGTTTTTAAATGTCAAGGTGGAAAATACATACAATTTATTGATTTATTATTATTGTCAGTGTTAATTGTTTTTTTTCTCTTCGTGTTCTTTTTAATTACTCCACATGATGTCATTCATATCACCTTATCTGCTCATACACTCTCACACATGGTTAATAATACTCATTCTTAAAAACAATACTTTGTTTCTTTTTCTTTGTTTGCTCTGTGATATTTCTTTTCTCTTTCATTAATGCAAGGTGTCATTCCATGTACTTTCCCAGATTTCTTTCTTTAACCTCTCATGTCTGAACTGACCTGAGTTCGAGCCTTCCAGCGCTTTATGTCCTCCTCCAGGATCGCCTTCTCCGCCTGCAACATGCCGTTTTTCTCACTCAGCTCAGAATTGCTTTGCTGCAGAGGAAAAACGTCCGACTCCATCTTTTGCACCTGAAACATACGACATTCTTGAGTTGAGTGTGAAGAAACTTGGAACTTCAAAAAAAATAATTTAGAGATAAATCTAGTGGACACTGTTGCAGTTCCAGTTGATGTCTTCATCATGGACATGAAAGTCATTAATTTAGGTTTTATATTAGTGCATTTCAATTATTTTTTTCCTATGCTGACCTGTTGACATAGCTGAATTTTTAAAAAATTAATTGGGTGCACAAGTTGGAATTTATTTAGGATTTTACTTTAATTTGCACAAGATACAAATTATACATCTAGGCTAAAATACACCCATAAACAGAGAAGAAACTGAAAATATTAGTGGGAGTTTACATTTGAGCTCTTCTGTACATTTATGACAGTGTGATTATTAGTAGAAATTCAAACTTGTGCACATAATCATATCATCTTGGTATAAAACCAGGAAAAATAGTTAATTTAAGGCTCAAAATTAAGATGAAATTTATGAAGCTTAAATGTGACAACATAAATTTCTGACTGTAACTAAGCAACAGATGCATGAAGAGTTCAACCAGCTTTTTCCAATAATATGAGGCGGCCACCTTAGCTTTAGTTTGCTGCAGTTCCTGCTCCATTTTGGTTTTCTCCTCTCTCAACATCTTGTTGGTCTCCACTAAGATATTCATCGTTTCAGTCTTCTTCATTAGTTCATCATGCTGGGCCAGAGTCTTTGCAGTCACCTGAGACAAGTCAGCATTGAAGGATTAGAAGCAGAACATAGTAGGTGTTTGGAAACTTATGTTGATAATAAGTTAATAGCGTAAGTGCATTTTTAAACAATTGAAACACACCTGCATTCTCTCTCTTGCAGCAGTCAGACTGTCCTGCACCTCCCTAAGTTCTCGTTCCAAGTGTTCAACTCTCAGACGGTGACGTAAGCTCTCCCCTTGCGCCACCTCAAACCGGGATTCGGCCATCTCCTTTTCCCGACGAACAAACCTGTGTTTGAAAGTTTTAATAAAATTGAAAAATAAACACCAAGAATGGGCGGGGCACAAAGAAAAGCAACACATATTAATCAGTACAGAAGAGAAAGACTTCAGGGTTTTTTAGAAATACTAGAGAAAACTTTGAAGGGGGAAAATTACCTCAGAATCTCAAGCAGCTGATCTTGAGATTTTCCCTCTTCACTCAAAGAAACGTTCAGTGAGCTCTCATTGGCGGCACGCTGAATGTTGGCGGCCATCTTGGTGCTCATGGTTTGGACCTGCTCATGCAGGAGGGTGTTCTGCCTCTGCAGCTCCTCATAGCGACTTTCCATCTTAGATGTTTCCTCCTGTAAGATATCATGGATACAGTAATTAATCAAGAACAAAAACAATGAATAATGTTTTAATTTAAATTTCTTTTGGCTTGCAGTAACTTGTTCTGACCAAACCTTTAGGATCTTTTCCTGCACCTCCCAGGAGACTCTGGCCTCCAGCAGCTCAGCGCTGACTCGCTGGACTTTCTCCTCCAGCTGGTTTCTGAGCTCGGCGACCTGCAGGGCCTGAGCCTTGGCGGCTTGCAGGGCCTCCACGTCGGCTGCGTGCAGCATCATCTCCCGCTCGTATTTGTCTTGAGCTTCAGCTGCCAGCTTAGCCTTCGGGCAGGGAGAAAAAGATTTCATGCGTTGTTCATGTGCAGGGCTCCCAACAAGCTTCATCAGCACCAATGTAGCTGGTGTTTTGACAAAATAACAACTTCGGCTTATTACTGTGAAAACAGAACTGATAACAGAAGTTTTCTGACATGGTGTTAATCTCTGAACCGGATTTTTGGTTCAGGGTCACAGATGTTTCTTTGTAAGAAGTCTGAGAAAAAGACTCCTGGAGATGAGGGAGTTGGATGGGAGGTGTCTGTACGTTACTAAAGAGATTATTAGAGAGAATTGTATGATTTAAGTTTCACTTCTTACTCTTCTACTTCTCTCTCTAGCTTGATCTCTGAATAAATTATTTAGCTTTTACTCTGATTGTCTAAAAAAAAACATCAAAAGACAAATGTGCATTTTTCTTTGATTAACTCAGTGTTTCACTATTATTAATAAGTCATATTTCCTACACTGATTATTTTCAATTAACCTATCTGTCTTATATGTATGAACTATAAACATTGGTACATGCCAATAAAAGGCAAATATCACTAAAAACTTAAGTAATTATGGAAATTCAACTTAAAAAGTGAAACACATATTAAACATAATTAATACACAAACAGCAACTTGTTAACACCTTTCTATGTTTTATTCTGTGTCATGATCACTAAATTAACAAAAGTCAGATATAAAAGTGTAAATAGCAAACAGTATGAAACAAACAAGGCAGGTTTTAAACCAGAAGTCACAAGAATCTGGATTGTTCAGTAGTTTTTAATCACACTTCAATTTTTGTGTGTGGATTTTAGGAGTAATGCTACAGCCACTATGCACATTACACAAGAATTGGTAGCTTAGGTGAAATATTAGGAGTATAAACTTTATTATTTTAAAGGAAAACTGGTTAAATGATGCAAAGAGCAAAATTAATAACTTCCTTCTCCTCCTGTTTTTAAGAAGAAAATGTTGAATTTTATTTTGTTCCACAGTTATGAAGCTTGACTAGCGTAGATTGTCGCCACATTATGTCATCTGGATGGTTTCTTTTTTATTGCCTTATAATGTATTCAAAATAAACACCTAGGTATATTAATTTATGCAAGTATCAATGCAGGAATAAAAAAAACAAACAAATTTTTAAAATGTTTTAATGTATTACCTTGAACCTGTATGTTACAATATCCTCACAGATGCTTAAAAACAAACTAAACTTCTATTTGTTGGGTTATGCTTACCTGCTCCTGTCTGTCCTGCAGAGCCTGCTGCTTCTGGGTTTCAGCTACAGTCAGCTGCTGAAGAACGGCCTGGTGATCTGTCTGCGCACCGCTGAGGCTTCTCTTCAGGTCATTAATCTAACACACAAACCGGTAAATATGACACAAACAAATGTGAGAAAAAGGAGAAGCCCATCATACTAATTTATGATCTCCAGCCATTTCCAGTTTGATGATGGTGGATTTCACACCTGCTCCTCCAGAGATGCCTGGTCTTTTTTCTTGCTCTCCTCCAAATCCTGCTTTTCCTTCTCAGCTTCCTGGAGTTTCTCTTCCAGCGTCCGGTGTCGCTCCTGAGCTTCCTTCAAACAAGCCTCAACTGACAGGCGAGCCTGCTCCGTTACCTGGGGAGTGGGCGTGTACAGGCAAGAGGTCAACACAAATGTCAGAAGAATTGTAGATAAAAACCAAGAGGAGCACTTCTGTTTTCCAAGCAACATCAGGAACCAAACTTTTTTTTGACCATTTAAATTAATACGTCATTGTTTATATATTCATATATTAGGAGTAACTTATAAGAACGTAGCAAAAGCAAAATCTTACCAAGTATTTTTGGTCTAGTTTCTAGAAAAACATCTTACTATGCTTGAAATAAGACAAAACTAACTTACAAGAAACTTTTCAGCAACATGTAGGAACTTGTTTTAAGTCAATAAATCCTTAATATTGATGAAAAAGATTATTTCACTTATATGTAAAAAAAATAAAAAAGTCTTGTTCCACTGGCAAATAATTTCACTCATAGCTCACATTTTTTCATTAATATTAAGGAATCATTGACTTAAAACAAGCTCTTATATCTTACTGAAAAGTTACTTGTAAGTTAGTTTTGTCTTTTTTCCAGTATTAAGATATTTGCAATAGAAACTAGAACAGAAATACTTTGTGAGATTTTGCGTTTTCGCTGTGAATGACAGAAATGTTGCCAGCCCTAATTTGATATAGTCTGTTTAGACACTACGATTTGTTTCCAAAATATTACTGCCATTCATAAAATCTTGTTTTTAAACAATTTATACTATTGTGAGGTGGTTCTTTGTGCGTGCTTTCATGGATAAGTGTTTTTCCATCACTGCTTTGGCATAAAAATAAAGTGGTTAAATGTATAAAACAGAAAGGAATTTCTCTATAACTTGCTTTACAGCACTGAGGATGGTAAAACATGTAAGCAGTTTATGATGCGAGAGTCCTGTAAACTGGTGATGGGTTGTGTCTACACGGCATCCTGACCTGTTTCTCTGTCTCCAGGGACTCCTCCAAGCTTTGAGCCATGGCTCTGTACTGCTCCATGCTGGAGGTGGCGGCCCTCAGGCTCTCTGCCAGTTCCTCTGCCCGGGTTTCAGCCAGCTGCAGGCGGCCCTGGAGCTCCTCCCTCTCTTGATCTGAACCCTGCAGGCCTGCAACAAGACAGAACAGCTTGAGGAGCGTGCATTTTTCCCTACAGGAAAAAAAAAAAGAAGTAGTTTCAAGTCTTGAGTCTTAAAAAAAAGTGTGGCTGAAACTCTTTACAGATGGCAATTCAAATAACCTAAAACTGGGGCATCTATAACTGGGTCAAACCACAACAATAAGGATAACTGTAAGAAAAAAAATAAAAATATGGGTGTAATTGTGTTTTATTAACATTCTTTGCACGCACATTTAAATAATCTGAAAGAGAACCAATTAACTGCTTCATTTAAGCAGACTTTATAACATCCAGTGAAAACATGTTTATGTTTAAGTACACTTTAAACAATAAACTATACAGTTCTCCTACATATTTCTAGTAAACGTATTTATGCCAAGAAAATACACCATATAAAAAATAACTGGGAAAAAGAAACCTAAATGTATGCATAAGTCAGAGCAGAACAACAAACTCCAGGCTGTGGGGAGAGTTTGGGTGGAAAAATCTCACTAGATAAAGAGAAAGTAAACCAGGTTTTCCATTTTACTTCTGTATTATTTTTGTGGAAATATAGAAGCAAATAATGCACATATATTCTGAGTGTCAAAAATTAGACTTGTTTTGGAGAAATGTGAATGGTACAATTTAACGACTCTGGGTAACAATAAACAATAAATCAATTAATCGCATGATAAGTTAAAAGAAACTCAATTTTAATTTACTTGATTTATCGTTTTTCTCTTTTCTCCCAAAACTGATCTTCAGTCTGGTGCTTTGGTCTCAATTGTCCCTTTTTTTGAAAGACAATTTTGTTTACAGAGACTTTATAATTTATTTTATTTGTTGTTTCTGTTGTTTTTTTTATTATTTATTCTGGATATTTCAAATGTCTTCCAGTACCAGTATTTAAATGTTCATTAGAACTTAAAGCTTATTGATGTTTGAGAATGTGTTCTTGCTTTATTATGACATTATTATATTACTTGAAAATGGTTTCAAAACAACAATATTATCGTTTATCACAAGTTCTAGGACAATTTATTGTCCAGCAAAATCTGTTATCGTGACAGGCCTATTTGTGGGTACACAGTAACAAAAGATTTTCAGACAATGCATTTTGGAAATATAAAAAAAACATTTTGAAGGAAGATGTGTACTTGGTTAATATTCTATTAATTGCTTGCAAACAAAAGTCACAACAAGGAGCTGGTCCCAGTTAACTGCTCCCTCAATACAACAATGACTGAACATTGTTAAGGAAACAACTGGCCTTCATTCTCAGACTAAGACAAGATACTTTTGTGAATAACTGGGAAAAATGGACACAATATGACAACCAAGAAGAGACATAAGGAAATCCAACACCATTATCAAAGACCCTTCTGGATTTCTTGACATTTGAAACTGAGATGTTTTGTTTCCTTTTTATCATTTTCTTCTGTCTAAATTCAGGTTTACTTTATGTTCTCTTCATGGATACTGTGAGACCGGGCTGCAATACTCTGTAAAATGTCTGCGGTATATCCTTACATGTTGGTGTCCAGTGAAAATGTTCATTAAAATGAAAGTAGAAAAACAAAAGTATTTATGCTAACCTCTGTAGACGGGTGTGGACGGAGAGCCCAGGGTGTGGCGTGAATCGATGCGGCCTTGCTGCATCCTCAGGGTGTTGAGCTCCAACTCAGCCGCATTCAGCAGCTCTTTGGTTTTCTGATGTAAGGCCACCTGCGTCTCCAGCTGCCTCTTGACGTCCATTAGTTGGATCTGCAGATTAAAAAAAAAAAAAAAAAAGTTTTTTTTTGTGTATGTACATATGACATAAATTCATTTCAGAAAATAACTTCGACATGATGTTTACTTCTTGGTTCCTGCTGCACAGATGGCGCTGTTCCACTTCCTGCTCCAGCCTCTTCTGAAGCTGGGAGATCTGCAGTTCCTGCTTTTCGATCTGGCCGTTGAGACGCTGACTTGTGTCGGCCTCAGCCCGCTCCAGAGTGGCCTGAAGTACAGAACGAAAGACATTTCCAGCTTCTGCTACCTGCTCCGTTACTAAAGTAGGCAAAGGTAAGTCTTCAGTTACTTGTATGGCCTGGAGATTGGTCAGCAGTAGATTCTGGCTCTGCTGTTGGCTCACAAATGTCTCTTTCTCCTGGTTCAGCCTGGACTCCACCAGCTTCAGCATGTCTCTCTCCTTGCGCAGCTTCTCAGCCTGACCCTGAGCGGTGAGATGAGATAAATTATGAGGTAGCTCGATTCACCTCAGAAAAAGGGCCTGTAACAGTTGTCATAAGAGCATAATTGTGACGTGTGAAGAAAATGACACGCAATTTTCAACATGTTTCACAAATAAAAGACAAAAAACTGAGAAATGCACAAATATTCACCTCTCCTTACTTTGATATCGCTAAATAAAATACAGTGTTATCAAAAGATTTAGAAGTCAACTAATTAGTGAATAGAAACCACGGCTGCAATTATTATTTTAGTAATTGATTATTCTGACAGTTGATTAACTGGAGAAAAAACATTGACACATTCTGCAGATTTCTCATTTAACCACTAAACCCTTTTTAGGCTCTTTCCAGGCACAGCAGAAATCAAGCTAGCGAACCTCAGTCAAGGTAAGTTTCTCCTTTGCACATTTCAGATCTTCATTTAGCGTGTGGACAGTCTGCTCAAGTTTCTGCGTGGTGGCGGCCATCTTCTGCTCTTTCTCTCTAAGTGAGGCGATCTCTTTCCTGTAGCCCTCAACGTTATCCTGCAGCATCTCATACCTGCAGACACAGAAGTCAGGGGAATAACATTTCTGCACAATCTAATTTATTTTCTAAGCAGTTTATAAGAACTAGATCTGGATCACTGAACTTTACCTCTTTGATGCAAACTCTAGCTGAGTTGATATTTTGGCATTTTGAGAGCGGAGGTCAGAGAGCTGCTCTTGGAGCTTTTCATTTTGCTCGTTCATCGCCTTATCGCTGTCCAGCCGTTCCTTCTTATATGCAGAGAACACTTCCTGCAACTGAACATAAAACCAGACAAATGTATTTACTTTCATATATAATGTATCGTTTTAGCAGTGATAATTATTTTTCCCTCTGAAATTTGGTAAAGAAAGACTTTAGATATTTTTTTTTACACTTTTATTCCTTGCAAACGTAAGAAAAAGGTCAATGGTGTGCAGAGAACTCTTCTCTATAGGGTGAACAACGCCATCTGGTGGCCTTCCTAAAACTAATGATCATTTACAAAAACACAGATCAAAATACTGGGTTCCTATTGATTGTTTTTCCACACATGACTAAAATAAAAACTTTTCCAGTTTTAAATTTTTATTTTTTGTTTATTTTTTCTTGTATGTTTTTATAGGATTCTGTACATTCAGGAACAAAACATTTAGCTTCTTGGGTTTTAGATGCAAGTTTAAAATACACAAAATTTGAATGCAAACACTTGCAAGTTGTGAATAAGTGGTTGGTCACCTGCCGCAGCGCTGCCTTGGCCTCCAGCGCCTCGGCAGACTCGGCCATGGTCACGAGTGCAGTGGGAGTTCCAGTGGTGGGAGTGGTTGCTGGTGAACGTCGGGGCGTCGATGTCAGAGAAAACTCCTCTGGTGGTGTTCCTAAACATGTCAATAACACGAGAGAAGACATATCAGTAAAAGGTTTATTAGACAAAAAAGTAGACTGAGATGTTGGAAACCAAATTAGATTTAAATTGGAAGTTGCAAACATAGAACCTTCATTCAAATGGAGTCAAATTTGGATTCTCAAGAGTGATTACTGTCCCACCTTGTTGAGGGAAAGCCACTCCTGTTGCCTGAGCCAGCAGTACACGGTACATGTCTCTCTGCCTCACGATGGACTCTGTCATCTTAATCTGCTGGCTGCGTTGTTCCTTCAGCGACTCCAACTCTGCCTGGGCTTTGTCTAAACTCTGCTCCAGCTCCACACGCCTAGAAGAGCACATTATCAGATTTAGAATCAGATTTTTGGGGATTTTATTCCTCCATCTGTGAAGATATTAAAGATGTAACAGACGTACTTATTGCCAGTGCTCTCCTGCTCTTCTTTCTCCTGGGCGTCACTCAGATCCCTGAGGGCCACGAGAAGTCGCTGGTTTTGCTTCTGGAGCTCCTCCACGCTGCGGAAGGTCACCAAGTGTTGGCTGATGACCTCTGATGTGCTGCTGATGTCGGCTGAGCTCACTTCCTCCTCCTGAAGCACGTGGTTTCCACGGGCCTCTTCCAGCTCAATGAGCAACACTCGAACCTGACAGGACGAATAAAGGATTTTAGATCAATTTAATCTCCAAGGATAATTAAAAATGAATAAAGGTAGATGAGGAGCTTGAACCCACCTGTTGACCCATGTCAGCCACCTGGAGTTCATATCTCTGATTGTCTCTTTCCAGGAGAGTAGATCGCTTATTGGCTTCGTCAGCCTCGTTCTGCAGACGGTGAACTTCCTGTAAAATATACATTTAAAACCCAAAACTTTAGGGTTATGGTTAGAAACAGAAGACCAATGCAGAAGCAAGACCAATGCTTGAGCCTTTTCGCATTTTGTCGCATTATAGCAACAAAACTCAAAGAATTTCACTGGGATTTTATGTGACTCACCAACACAAAGCAGTGACTGATTGTGTAGAAGAAGGAAAATGATTCATGCTTCAACTATTGATTATATTAATAATCTATTATTCTGATAATCGGATACAAAAAAATGGGGTTTAAACCTTGGTCCTTTTTCATCCACAGTAATGCATTACTTTCTGTTGGTCTACCACATAAACCTCTCTGTAGTACACTAAAGTTTGTAGATCTAATGTGACAAACTGAACATGTCATATTAATACAAAAAAGTATCAATTTAATATTTTTTACTCCATTGTTAAGGAAAATGTTGAAAGTCAACATAAAATAATAAACCCATGCAGACCTGCATCTTGTTAACGTCACATACCTTAACGGCTTGCTCCAACTTGGCTGACAAACTGGCCACCGACTTCTGCATGCGCTCGTGTTCGTCCCTCTGCCGTTTCAGGATGGGGGCCTTGGCTTCGACTTCCTGCACAATATCATCCAGGTATTTGTTGACGCGCTTGTTCTCCAGGCGCTCCAGCTGCAGCTGCTCCTGGCTCTCCAGATACGCCGTGTACAACTGCAAACACACGACTCGCTTGGTCAAGCATGTCAACAAAGAAACTGCATGGCAACATTTTAAACATATCAAATGGAGCATTGTACTGAAAATTACAAATAGTTCTAGACTAAATTAGAATAAGAAGTCTGAATTTATAAATGTATATGTTTTCCATTCTTATTTCTCTTTGTTCCCATTTGTAATCAGGCATGGAAAAATGCTAGAGCAAATTTTATGTTCTAAGACTTTGTGGGAATGGTCTGAATGACGGCTGCAACCAGGAAGTTGATTTTCTTACTTCAGTCAGCTTCATGCCGGGTTTTATTTTGGACACAGCAGCCGCTGTTGGAGACATTGTTGTTATTTGGTCCTCTGCCAGGACGCTCGCACCAGCAGGTCCTGATCAGGAAAAAAAGCTTTGAAAAAGAGATGCTACTGAAATGTATTTTAAAATATGAGCATGAAGTGAGTTTAACACAACTGACCTCTGAGTTTTGAATTTGACAACAGGTCATTGGCGTTGTCCAGCTCTTTCTCAAGGCTCTGGATCTTCTCCTTTAACTCGTTAACAGTTTTGTCTGCTGCGCCGTTCATCTCCTGCAACTTTTCCTCAAGAACCTTGTTGGCTAAAGTTGACAAAAAAGTTTTTTTAAACTTTGATACTGGCAGCCACAAGTTTACATGCATTTATTAAGGGTGAGGCTAATAATTCATTTTGAATTTTAAATTATTAATTTAAACTTTCCATTTAATTTAAATGGGGAGTTTATATCTGGGATATTACTTTGGAGACGTTTCTGAACAAATTTAGACTCAAAGGTCATCACATCTTAAGTAATGAAAGAAAATAATGATACTAAACAGAGATCAAGATTGGTCTCTCCAAAAATCCACAAGTGTAGCAGTTCTGATTATTTATTGACTGTACTTAAAAGCTGTTCCTGTTTGATAAAAAAAAAAAACAGTCCCTCTAAACTAAGTATTCTTTAAAGAAGAGTAATCAAATATTCAGCCAAGAACTGAAGCAGAAATATTAACAAAACGAAAATTCACAATAAAAAAAAGAAATCAAAGTTGTGCACCCAATTTGATAATTCAGCAAAGTTTGGACTGAAACTTTCAGCTTTTACCTTCTCCAGCATCTTTCAACAGCTTGTGTAGTTCCTCCACCGCCCGACTCAGCTCTTCACTTTTTGCTTCAGAATCTGCTGCCGCACCCTGTCAGAACAAGAGCGAAATGTTATTCTAAAAAACGCTGCAACTGAGCACAAAGTTTACTCTTAGGCTTCTCCACACCTTGTATAAGTTGGAAAGTTTAATGTTGGCATTCAGTTCGTTTCGAAACTTCTCCTCTGTGATGGCCTGCTGCTCCTTTGCCTGAAAAAAAAAGAAGGAATTAACAAGCATCAGTAATGCATGTCTTTCAAAATATACCAATAAAGTAAAACTGGGAGCTTCAAATTAGGCAATTTGTAAATACGCACTTCTTTTAGTTTGTTGATCATCTCTTCACTTTGCTTCTGAAGGTCTTCATTTGAGGTTTTCAAACTGGTCACTTGATCTTGTAGTTTGCTTAACTGCAAATTAAAAATAAGATTGTTAAACTGGATAAAAGATTAGAAATTAAAATCACAACACAAATTGAATCACAGCAGAATGACATAAAATGAAATAAAAAGATTATCACCTCATCTTCCTTATTCTCCAGTTTGCATTTCAGCTCCAAGATTTCATTTCCCTTTTCCCTGGACAGGGTGAGCAGTCCCTCCATCTTTGCCTTCAGTTCGTCTTTAAGCCAAGACATCTGGCCATGCAGCAGCTCCTTCTCTTGTTCCATACGCTTCTCCTTATACTGGAGACGGACAACTCTGATCAATAGCTTGCTTTTAAGGTAATATTCAATGAAGACAAAAATAGCTTCAGAACTCACTTTAATATTTACTTCTGCAGCTTCAAGTTCATCCAGCTTCATCTGCAGAGCCATCTTACTAGTGTTGACTTCCATTAACTTATCATTCAGCTGCCTCAAGTCATCTGACAAAGCAAAAAAACCAAAACTTGATATGTCCAATAAATTTTTTATAGGCCAATTTATAATAATACATTATTAATAGTGCAGTTAGATTATCTTATTCCTACCATTTAAATTCTCAACTTCCAGAGATCTCCTCTCAAGTGTCCTCACAAGTTCCCGCTTTTCTCCTTCCAATTCCTCTTTGGCTTTCGAAAGCAAAGTCTGAAGAGAAATAATGGAGATGTTTAATGTGATAGCGCTGGAGATCAGGGAAAATGTATATATTCCATCTTAAAGTGTGGTAACAAATCTGCAGCTGTTTGATCTGCACACACATTCAATAGGAACACATGTTAAATTGAATCCTAGTCGTGTGGTTGATTTTATTAAATCAAGACTGAGTCTAGCACGAAGTAAACATGCCACACACACTGTTTGCTTTCAACCATTTCTATAGTTTGTTTATGGGAGTGGATGAATAAGACACTCTCTCTTTAATTGAAAAGGAATTAGAATTTAAAATGTTTTTCTATCATTGCATGAATTGTAAACATAGTTTAATAAACGTTTCTCTTTAAGGCACTTTTGCCTATTAAAAAAAAGATTAATAGGAGAAGCAGCATTTAGTTTTTATGCTCCTCTAATCTTGAACAAACTTTCAGAAAAACTGCTGATTAATAACTGGAGCATCATAAACCTGTCAGTGCTACTGTTACTTTGCCATTGCAATGCAAGGTTTTTGCTTGTTTTATTTTTATTTTAATCATGTAAAGCATTTGAATTGCCTTGTTGCTGATAATGTAATATAAAAATACAATTGCCCTGCAGTCATTGAATGACCGCATTTGAAAATAAAAACATATTAAAGTGAAACAGGAGGCAATATGTTTGAAAGCTGATGGTTGGTGGAGTTTGGGCCAAAAGTCCTAAATAATGTGATAACAATACACCACAATAAATTAATTTATAAGGTGTGCTTAGTTATTCATACATGACTTTCACAATTTGCTTACAGATGTAAATTTGACTGTTTAGCAAATAATAACAGTGATCAATCTATTTATATGTGTGTTTTCGATTTCAAGGGATATTTAAAAAATGTTTAAAGAAGACAGTCTTTTTAATCATGTTGATGTGGTGTCTTACCTGCTCTGTTGACAACTTCTCCTGCGCAGACTCATTTTCCCTGTTCTTCTCACAAACACTTTTCAGTTCTTCATCTGCATTAAATGTTTAACAGTAAGTTAATCTATAAGACTCGAAAAAGGCAAAAACCAGATAGAAAAACTGGAGCAAAGCGAAGGATGTTTTTACCAAGCTTCGTGAAATCCTCTTTGACTTTAAGATGTTCTTGAGCTTGAGACAAAAGCTCGGCCTGACACCGCTGAAGTTGATCAACTTTTTCGAAAAACTGTTGCTCTGTACAGGAAAAGTAACCAACACTATGAGTATAAATCTACTTACTGAGAAGCATTTTGTCTTACTTAGCTCAAATCTAACAGTTAGCTTCAAGGAATCCCTTGTGTTAGCTTTAGTTAGCTTCTTACGGGGGTTTTACAAATCGTTAAGCAGCTTAAAAAGAGTAAGTTTAATGCGATAACCCACTAGCTTTATTAGAGGCAAATAAATCGGAAGTAAAACCATTACTATTTAAATTAAACAAACTTTTCGCCAATAACACTCATCCCTCTGTAGTCAGCACGTTTAGCACCAACAGTTAGCCAAAAAAGCACTAATAACTCACCGCTGTCAACCCGAAACTGTTCATGCAGTGCTTTTAAAGAATCAATTTCATACTGCCGGTCTAATAAAAGTTTCTCAAGTTTGCTTTGAAGAGTTGTCGGTAGTTTAGATATCTCGGACGAATCCAGCTCCTGCAACAGCAGTGCCGCCATTTTCGCCACAACACCTAACCGCGCAAGCGCGATGGGTTCACTTGTTTTTTGAGACTTTACGAGAGGGTAAAAATACGTACTGCCACCTAGTGGAATGTTCCAGAATTACCAGTTTATTTCGAAAACATCAAGCAAAATATGTTGGCGTGATATTTTATGTGAAACACAAAAGTGGGTAGAGTCCCCAAAATTGTTCTCAAGTAGGAGTGCTACACAAGTGAAAGTAAAAAGTAATCATCCAAGAAATTACTCAATTAAAAAAAAAAGTATTGGTAAACAGTCTTCTACTCAAATACAAATGGTCATAAAATCTGATTTAAAATGTGAAAAGGATGTAATCAGATAGATAAAAACATACATTTGTGTGCAGATTCTATTATTTAAAAGACTAAACTGAAGAAAGTTATACAACTCAATTGAAACATAGCAAACTAGGCCAATGAAATAATGTTCCAAATCTAATTTTCTAACCTGAAACACATCAGACCACTATTTTCAGTAATCAGTAGTTAAAACAGGGTAATTCCAGTGACACAGTAGTTGACCTCCAAATGTCTCAGTAGGGTCAGCAAATAGAAGATAACAACAGAACAATTATCTTGTTCATTGAGTAGTCAGAGATTTTAGAGAGAGAGCGATCATTCGAAGAGACGGTATTTCACGTATCTTGGTTGGAAAAAAAGCCACGTGAAGAGGTTATAGATACCTTTCAATTATCTCAAACCAATATGTTCAGTATAAACTTTATGAAGTATTTTTCTGTTATGGCCACAGATTGGTCATGTTCTCCACAAGGTGGCGCCAAGCGCACTGATAATAACCTGCAAGGGGATTTTAAAACCCTGCTGAGAGGTAATGTGTTACTGTATATCGTAATTTTACACAAACAACGACAGAAAAGAGGGCTAGTTAAAGAAAAAGAAGGGCTAAAAGCACAAGGGAATGTAGAAATGAGCACATTATTACTGAATTGGTCTTTAAAGGTTTTAAAGCTTTACAGTGTAGGCACATTGAAATTATATACCCTGAAAATCAAGAAAAAAGTCAGTTTTTCACTCATCACTCAGAAGATATATGTAACAGACACGTACCTGCCGTTTGTTTCACGTTACCATGGTAACCCAGAAGTTGGTGAGTTGCTGTTTTCCAGTGGTCAGAACATATGTCCTTCTTTCAAATATTGACCTTGTCAGATGTTTGCAACATGTTGTTATAATTTATGTGGGTTTAGTGAGTGAAAATGATTTGATTGAAACACATAAAAGTGAGCCGGAAGAGAAATTGAAAGTGGAATACGCCAAATAGACAGAGGCATGAGGCTCTCTCTTATTTCTGCAACAGGTTTTTAAAAACTGGCAAACACTGTGTTGTTGTTACATTGTTAAAAATTTGTACACTATAATACTCTAACAGAAAGAAAAAATTTCTCAAAAATAACTTCAGTATTGTATGCTGAAGTGAAACTTGTGCTTAAATATGTATTGTTGTATTTTTTAAAGTGACTCTTCAGGGGAATAAAGAAACTGGACATCAGTAAGAAGCATGTATTTTTTTTAGACCAGTGCAGTTACTATATATATTAAGAAAACTTCAAATAGTATATTTATTCATGAGCATAACACTAAAGATATATTTAATCACTTATGTGTTAAAGCTTTGTTAATGTTTAAAATAAAATTGGAAAACTTTTGATTAGGCTAAAGTTTTGGAAAAGGTTAAATGAAACACCAGATAAAGTTGCAATAATTTGCAAATGAAAACAATGCTGTAATTTTGTGCTGCAGCAGGACACAGTGAAGCACTTTAAAGACTCAAAACCCCACTTTCGTGCTTTGAGTGGAAAGCAGCACACCTCATTAACTTGCTACACTGAGATGTAATTGTCCACAAAGCTTTATATTAGTGATTACTTTGTAAACAAGACGTAATCTCAGGAGAGGGTTTGGAGTTTGGCGTACTGGTTCTTGAGGCAGTTCCCTGTTGTTGTGTTTTTCTTTTTCTGTTTGTTGTAAACAGATCATAAAACAGTGTCTACCAACATGAGTTAGTTTTGTAACCAGGGAATGCAAGAACTTAATGTTCAGCTGGAGAAACAGTCATAGAAGAACAAATTAATGTAATAGCTGATATCTTTGAGAAATGTAATTTTATTCTAACATGCACAAGTTCATCAACCCAGTTTTTCCAACATGTCAGATAGAGTAACATCTCTATAAAAAAGACTTTTCACTTTCTATTAATTTTGTTTTTGGCTTTGCTGGATTTTATTTCCAGCAAAAAAAAAAAAATTCCAGCAAAGTAACCCATTTATATTGGAAAGATTGGTCTCTTTTATTCAGAAGAAACTATAAAACTCAAGAATGATCATAAATTAAAAAGTTTGAGTTTGGTGCAAAAATATTTAATCAGTACCACAAAATCACTTATAGCATTGACATTGTACTCATTCTGCACAAATGATTTAGTATGTAAATCTGCCTTAAAATAGTCAGTAAGTAATAAGAATACTTTGTGGTTTCAAATACCTGATGAGCTGATAGGTGTGTCTCTGTCCTTGTAATGTAATTGGTATGTTAAGATTGGTCACTACAGAAACCTTGCAAGTCACAACCAGGCCTGGAAATATTTTCTTAAGAGTTTTACTTAAAGGGATGGTGTATCCTTTTAAGTACCTGTAACTGCCCTCTGTGAAGGCTTGTCTTGTTTCTGCAGTTTCAGTTAAAGTTATTTATTAACCGTGTCCTTTGTGACATATACCTTGAAGGTATTTAGCTCCTGTCTGGACCAGTTTGGACAAATTCCTCAGTGCCTTATGGGCCCAGAGTCTTTGAGGTACCGCAACAGAACAAAAGATCCCAATTAACCACAGAAGAGTTGCAGGCAATGTTTGCTGCAGGTTGCTAACTATTTTCTGACATTCAATTGTCCCACCTGGTTACCAAGATGTACAATTACTTGTAGCAACATTACAGTGCAAACCCCCTCAAATCTGAGTCATCTGAGTCGCTGTCAGGGCTTGTTGCTGCACTGCAGCATGATCTTAATCATTGACAAGTGATTCAAGTAATGCGGTACACATACCAGCATAGCAATGTGACAGTAATCTTCAATTCATGGAAAAGTTTTAAAGAAATTTATTGTATTTTGCCACCAAGTATACATCAATTCTTGCAATTTTGACCAATAGTTCTCCAAGCTTTAGGACTTTGTACTACGACTGCTTTTAATTTTTGTTTAATACAATCCATTTACCTAAACACAAGATTTTCTGCAGGAAAAAAAGCTGAGAAAAAAAGGAGTGTCAGATGTAAAAGTTTTGACTTGAAAATCTATTATTTAAATTTTTTAAATAGATTAAACAACAAAAAAAGAGAAACAAATTGAGTTCTTGCCTTCTATTAACAAAGTGCAACATGGAAATATATAAACATTCACCAATAAATGTTCATGTACTGGAATAATAATCATTGAAAAACCATTTAACTTTGAAAGATTTTCAGAAAACGTGAAAAAAGATGTACAATGGGAATTTTCAAAATATTCAAGAAACGTGTCTCCTTGGAATCAAAATATAATGCAGTACTGTATTTGTTGGCTGAGTCATTCAAACTACTGGAGACATGCGATCTGCACTTAGACTAAATTTAACTAAATAACGTTGGGAAGTTAAGTGCACTGTAATTTACTTTTCTCCAACTGTTAGGCAATAGTATCATTACTCATGCTCATATAACTGAGTCATGTTTCATTTTGCCCTCCCTCCTTTTTATTCCTCAGTTGTTAGCTCACAAGTTTGGTTATAACATTCATCTAGTCTGGTGTCATCTTTCTCTGAAGACTTAAACCTAATTAATAACATGAGTCAACACATTTTTTACATCACCTTAGCACTGTTAAAGTGATGCTAAGATGATGCAAAACGGTCATAAAACAGTGTCTACCTGAGCTAGATTGGTAGTAAAAGGAGGTGAACACTCCCTTTACACAATTTTTACTGCACAATACACAAAAATCCCAGATTTGACCTTTCAGTCACTTTAGTCCAAATCTCTTGTCCTTGCCAGCCTTGTGGATAAAGTCAAAACTTCTAATTCTGCAAGTGCTTTTTCTGGAATATCCAAAGTATCAATATTTATATGACCTTGACTGTTGCTACGCCCAGAAAAGATCTTTCTAAATGCGTGTCAATCTCAAGTTTATTTTTATTGCACATTTCAGCAACAAGGCAGTTCAAAGTGCTTTACATCATAAAAACTTAAGACAGTAACCAAATATATTGAGAACAGCAATCCAGTTTAAATATTTTCTTAAATGTGTGATTATATTTAACTAACACAAAAATGAAGAAACTTTCAAAGCCATCCTTGGTTATTCAGAATTTTAAATATCTTGAAGAAACTGTGGTTGACAGTTTGTACAATGTCTCCAATCTGATTGGTTGGTTAGCACCTTGTGCCGACTCCTCCCCAGAAACACACTCTGCCAAGAAGAAAGGAAGATATTTCAATTAAATTCCAAACTTTTCCACACAGTTAATAATGACACTCAAAGTAGGTTTTAGCCTTATAGATAGTGCCACTAAACACACGTTTACTGCTACATAATCTGTCTTACATCCGTTGTCCATGTTTGGTCCCTGAGCTAGTGGGTCATGACATGGCCTCATGGAAATTTGTTTTTATGTGGATGAAGTAGAGCATGACAGCTGGGCTTTCCAAGAGTCCAAACATAAAAAGCGCATAAGTTATCCAATTAGCAGAGCTGTAAACAAAGGGGGGATCAAATGGTTCGAGTGGGAGTAGAATCATGTGGTCAGTGCAGCGGTAAACACTGAGGTAAACATTTGTATGAGAGGAGCCATGAGTCAAGTCATTCTTTGGGGCCTGTTTCAGATGGAAAGTTCAGATGGTTATTTATGTAACTCGGCGGAGGAAATCCTTGGAACTTCTAGAAGGTGTAACGAAGAAATGCTACTCTTTGCAGTTGTAAAATATCTAGGTACGGTACTTAACAGTTACCTAAATAGCATCAGGTTTTGCTTTTGTTATGAAATAATGTTCTAGAATATTCAGCGAAACAATACAATCTTGTTGTTTCCATGACTTGTAGTTGAATGAGATTTCAGGATTTTTACCCGTCACGTTCTGCATTGTCCAGATAATGAGCGATTTATTTGATTTAACTGAGTTAAATCAAATGTGTTCAAAAGCTGCCAGAAAAAGGTTCTCAAGGACTGTAATTGGAAACATTTTCAGCTAAAGTTAATATGCACGTTCTCTATTTTTAGGTTTCTCCAGTTAATCTCCTTCAACGTGCTATTTGTAGAAATTACTGCCAAAGTAAAATTTTCATGAATAATACAACTTATATGTTTAACTGTCTATTTTTTTTATTTTCTTTTAGACGGGATTGCTTTTAGAACAGTGTGTACAGTAGTTATTTTATTGTAAATAAATTGTTGCTATTAACATTTTCTTGTGTTTTTGTTGTTCTTTCCAGTACAAATTACCTCAGTAACCTTTATTCAAAACTGCTTTGGGTTTACCTGCATTCAGTTGTCAAAAGATTATTTTTTGCTTGTTGTCTGCCCTTATGCAGAGAGTATATAGTTCTAGGTCAGCAGCAGCTAGTCTGTCTGACATGTCTAGGCTTCTCAGGAAAACTTCTTTCCAAAACTCTTAGGCGAGTTATGAAAAATGGATTCAATGAGTCTTAGGCATGCAACTTTCTAAAAAGGAGGCCTACCTGCTAGAGGCAATTCACTTAATAGCAGATGTGGTATACTGAACTCAAAAACACATGTATATCCTCAGTCAAATATGTGTTTGCGTGTGACAGTCTTACTGCCTTTACTTGATAAGTAATTAAAAATCCAGTGCTTTCAAAGATTATTGGAAGTTGCTGTGCTTGCATGAAGACGAGCTGTGTGTTGTTTTCTGCTAAAAGGCAAACGTGATGAACTGTGCATGCATGCAATCCAATAATTGTAACTTGTCTTTGAAAGTTACAAAGAGCGTACACAAGAATGAATAAAAAGACAATATTAATATTGCAGGAGAATTTGACTAGCATGTAAATTACAGGAATATAGAAAAAAAAAAATCAAGTTTAGCCTTACAAAAAATAAAACAAATCAAAAAGCATAAAAAGAGGTGATGTTTTTATTTTACCTTTTGAGCCTAATGGAGGAATCCATCATTAGTTCACTCAAAGGTTTTCTTCTTAAATCTAGAGCATCACCAACTGGGTGGTCTGGCTTTTGAGCTCTGTTGGCCAGCCTCTATCCACTAACAGATAAAAGTTAATGATGTACTTTAAAGAAGCCTGTGGTTTTTGTGTTAATAGATGTATTAAGAAGGTTTTGTAATTTCTGCAGATATAAAACTATTTAATTAAATTTACTTCAGATTAATCAGTGGGTTAGCATCGAAGGTCTTCACCTAAAAACAGCGTGATCAGTTTTTATTTTCTGGTTTTGACACGCCAGGGGCTCAGCAGAGGTCACGGGCATGTCAGAACTTATGTTGTTATATGACAAATATGTTTAACATGAAACATCCTCCTTCTGGAGTTTCGCTCTGATATCCTTAACATCTCTGCATATGGGTGACTTTACACCTCTGGCTCACTGGTGCTTTTATTTAAGGTAAAACAATGCAAACTCTTAGCTAGAAAAGAAACAAACCTTTGTCCTGTAAATCCTAAAAAAAACAAGAAATGAAGCATTTTTAACTTCAAATCAGAGGGTTTTACTTTGTTTGAAGATTTTTTTACAGATATTTTCAAAGAACCATGCACATGATAACATTAGATTTTTTTAAATGTTCTTTACAAAAATCTTAGTTTTATGTTGAATTATTAACAGTTTCTGAAATGGTCAGAGTGCATCTGTCACCCACAAATGTGCCAGATTGAAAGTCACCTAAATTCCTTTACTTTTCAATTTTGATTCTCCGTTTGAACTTTACCGAGTCATTTTCATCATTTCTAGAAGTCCAATTGCAATGAGTTACTGGCAACAGTTTAAGATGTGTACCTAATAAAGTAGCCAGTCATTGCACGTAATGTATGTAAAGAATCTGACAAAACATTGCAACAGATGTTATCTTTTTTTATGTAGTTTTAAAGAACACAATAATAAAGTAATACTATCTCATTATCTCATTTTAATGAGATACTATTTTAATAACCTCATTATAACGAGATAATTATAATGAAATTATAATTATCTCGTTATAATGAGATAACGGGATTGTAATGAGATAATTATAATCTCATTATAATTATCTCTTTATAATGAGATAACGAGATTATAATGAGATAATTATAATCTCATTATAATTATCTCGTTATAATGAGATAACGAGATTATAATGACATAATTATAATGAGATTATAATTATCTCGTTATAATGAAATAACGAGATTATAATGAGATAATTATAATCTCATTATAATTATCTCGTTATAATGAGATAACGAGATTATAATGAGATAATTATAATCTCATTATAATTAATTATAATGAGATAATTATAATCTCATTATAATTATCTCGTTATAATGAGATAACGCGATTATAATGAGATAATTATAATGAGATTATAATTATCTCGTTATAATGAAATAACGAGATTATAATGAGATAATTATAAAATAACGAGATTATAATGAGATAATTATAATCTCATTATAATTATCTCGTTATAATGAGATAATGAGATTATAATGAGATAATTATAATCTCATTATAATTATCTCGTTATAATGAGATAACGAGATTATAATGAGATAATTATAATCTCATTATAATTATCTCGTTATAATGAGGTTATTATAATCCCATTGTGAGATAATTATAGTGATCTAACTACTAAACACGAACAAGTTTAAAATGACCTAACTACTAACTAAGTATAAAAAGAACTAACTACTAAGTATAAAAAAACCTAACTATTTAACACAAACAAGTATAAAAAGACCTAACTACTAACTAAGTATAAAAAGAACTAACTACTTAACACGAACAAGTTTAAAAACACCTAACTACTAATTTTAAAAAGACCTAACTATTCTAATTTTTCTCAGTTTTTGGCTTTTGAAAGAACTGAAAAGCCAAATATTAGATCCAAATATAGGCTTTATATTTGGATCTAAATAAATTGTAATTCATTTAGATCCAAATATAAAGCCTGTGCTGGTTTTCTCTCAGGTTTTCTGTTGCTTCCTTAAAAGCCTCTTTAATCACACTCAGCGTATTCCACCGAGTCTGAAGGTGGTTTGCAACAGTTGAGAGGATTTTTTTCTCAAATATCTGCTTCTCTGCCTCCAGGAAGAGCAGGATGGTCTCTGCCTTGTAGCCCTGCTTCAGCAGATCTTTAAAAATGGCCTTGCCCTGTCGTGCGATCTGCTTTGGGCTCAAGCTGAGGACTCTGGGTTCAGTTTGAATCCAGAGTTTTTCAAACAGGTGATAAAAGATGGCAGTAAATTTTTCTGGAGTGTAACATCTCTGTCCCGATTTCTTAATAATCCTCTGGATCAGATTGCTGACTAAACTTATCATGGCCAGTTTTCTTATCTTAATCTCCTCATTCTCGGGCTCAACAGTTGAGACTTCATCAACTTTCGGCTCTGATTCTAATTCCTTCTCCTGAAGATCTCCAGTTACCAGAACCTCTGGAGGAATCAAAGCTGCCATTTCCGTAGTTTCCTTGATGACTACGATGGGTTGAGCGTCTACCACACATCCTTCTTCCTCACGTTCATAGTTTTGCTCCAGTGTAATACCAGTATTTTCAGAACCCTCTGCAGATTTTCTCCCATCTTCAACCTGGACGCTCAGCGTTGGCTTGTCATCATTTGGAGAGGATTCTGCTATGGTCACTGGAGTAACCTTAGAAGAATATCTGCGAGCTAATCTGATGAAAATCCACTTGATCTTCCCTGTCAGACCTTTGGGCTTCAAGTTCAGCGTAGCAGTTTTGTTCTGCATGTCTTTATCACTTTTGTGTTATGCTTTCTGAGTTTGAGCTGCTAAAATAGTGAGAACAAGATCAGATCGGGGCTCTGCGACGAACAAGAACCAAATAAAGACCCTGCCTATGACGTCAGTCCACACGTCATAGGCATCAAACCCGCCCGAACAACAGTCTTATGTCACGTAACAAGTCACGTTGCGTCAGCAGCCACTCTACTGCGCATGTCGGCTTCCTACTAACTACTTATATTATTTACAGTTGTGCTGCGGCGTCTGCAGCCGTCAGGTTTTATTGTAGCGCATGGTTTGTGGCTCTCACTGCCTCCCGTTCAACCCGCTGCTTTTTCATTTCTGACGGCTTATAGTTTGTCTTCATGGATGCAGCTACATCTTCATTTTCCTCTGGTTGTGACCAAAATAGGAAGAAATTATTTTACGAAAATAAATTGCGGTTTATTGGTTTTCATGAGCCACTGCACGTTTTATCCTATTGCCCTTTATAAGTTTATTATTATTTTTTTTTTTTCCAATTTTTTAAAATTTATCTGTATGCCAGAAGGCCTGTTTGTCCCCCTCAGCAATAATATTTAGCTAAATATAATAATGTATCTAAATAAACTAGTCTGGCTGCCCTCAGTCTAATAATGACTCAGTTTCTGCCTCCATGTTGTTCAGACTCCGGGTCCATGGTGAGGAGGAGGGGGGCGGATCTGCGCCTCTGTCAAGAATATTTTTTTATACACTGGTTTGTGAATAAAAACGTAGGTCTGATGTTGACGTTAGAAAAACTGTTTCTATTTATATTTTCGTAATTGTCCTCGCGGTAACGGCGGAAAACCCGCCTCAACCCTAAACACAGAAATGCTTCGTCTGCAGAGAAAACTTCTGACTTTAACTATCATTCTGCTAAATGCCCGGTTCGCTGCAGTCTGAGTCGGTCCCACCGACAGATATATTGTAAGATAGTGGTGTTTATCAAAATAACACTATCTTACCACTATCTTAATAGTGTAGAATCCAGTTTTGGATGCTGTGTTAGTTTCCTTCTTCAAGGCACAGTAGTTTGCATCATTCCACAAAAATTATCTGCAAATTGACTTTCCTCTAATTCCCTTCTCCTCTGACAACTTGTTTCAAAATGAAACAAATATGAATGGTAGTCCTAGGCTACACAATTATGGAGATTTTTCCGCCATTTTTGTCCAAAATACTAAAGCCTGTATATAGGTAATTCAATTGAATAAGAGTATTTTAATATTATTCTATGCTTCAAAAGTTTTTGAAAGCGTCATATTAATTAGGTGTTTTGGAAGATAAAATTAGTCCTCTGTCCTTTTTACTGGAAAAGTTGGTTGAGTGGAGCTTCAAGGTTTCCAGTGTCATTTATTTATTCTTTAACAGAACAACACAAATATAATAAATATACAGTACATGTGCGCATTATTTTACATTCAAAAATGTATAGCTCATGGATGGACATTTTTTGAGTACACATAAATACATTCAAATGCTAAAAAAAACCCCACTATACATTAATCTGATCATGCACATGTATATAATATATACAGGAAGATATTTCCTAACAAAATAATGTATTTATTGTTACAGTTATCTTGTTTTGGCTTTTCAAGTGGTGATGAGGAATGGAGTGTTTTCTCATTCAGCAACTCCTTTTTCCAAGCTATTAAAGTTTCCTCACCACCTATATATAAATACATTCTCAAGAAACAGTCCAATGCTAGTGTTATATAGGAAAAATTATGATTTTCCTAGTTGCCAAAGCAAAAAAACAAAAACAAAACATGGACAATTTATATATAAACTGCTTCACTTATATCTTTACCCAACCTCTTTCTCCTGCAGCAGCCAAACTCCTGTTTCATTCTACGTCATGTTCTTCCTCCTCGTCCTCTCCAGGCAGCTCTTTTTCTGGGAGCAGACCGTAACTGTTGAGGAAAGCTTCAACGTCGGTTGCAAAGAACTCCTCGTTCATGTGCTGCGTGCAGGACAGGAAGTTTCCTATGAGCTCCCCAGCCTTGTATACCAGCAGTGTCGGCAAATACTCATCCGAAAAACGCTCGGCAGCACCGGATGAGACGGCGTCAATCCTGCAGAACTTTACAGTGGGGTACTCTGTGGCCAAGCAGTCCAGGCAGCTATTGAGCTCCTCGCATCCTTTCACCCCAACCTTGTAAATATGCACAACCACCACTGTGCTGTGATGCTCCTTCTCGATGACTTCGAGGAAGGCCTCGCCACTGTCCAGGTCATGCACACCTTCAAACTTGGGGCCGAAGCTGAGCTTGCTGTGCATCTCTTCCATGCATCGTCTCCTGTATTTCTTCAGACATCCTTCATCCTCCTCCTTGAGCAGTTCATACTCTTGGACACTCATCTGGAAAAGAAGGAGAAATTAGGCATTGGTTAAAATATAAGCTTCACTTCATTTTCTCTGCTTCTCTGTTCTCATCATCCTTTGTAATCTCAGTCACTGAGATCTACAAGATGTTGGAACATGAAGGGCAGAAAAAATTCATCCAACTGCTGAAAATGTATTACTGACATGCATTCTTCTTAAAATAACAAGTATACCAAATATTGATTCCAAGCAGTCTTTTGGGATTGTCATTTTGCACATTTTGATATTGCAATCATGGTTAGTATTTTCTATTAAATGCCTGTGAAAAAGTCACACATAGAGTGAAATATCTCTGATGTCCTCAGTAAGTATTTCTCTCCATTAAATAAAAAACTTCCTGTGCTCTCTCGTCTGGTTAAACGATTTGGGTTGTACCTTGCGGTTCAGGTTAGCTCTGGAATCATCTTTTGATTTATTGGGGGACGACATTTGCCTCAGAAGTTCCCTTTTTGCAGGAGGCAAATTCTCCCGGTCCATACTTTCCAACTTGAACCTCCTCCAGTCATTAATGACCCCCTTTGGACCTATGGAGAGAACAAAAAGTTCAGCTCAGTGCACTGACCAGCGTCTACTTACTTATCTCAGCTATTTAATCGCTCTACTTATTAACAGACAAAAGGAAAATGCAGGAACCAAGCAAATACAGAAAACAGTGTCTGTCTAACTAAAGCTTCTTTAGTAAAACATTTGTAGCAGGAGCATTTTTATGGTTGAAATATTTCTAAATAAGGTCAAAGTTGTCAAGAGACATCAAGGTCAAAATCTGGATACATTTGATCTAATGTTTGATGTTTTTTGATGCCCACATTTAATTCTGAGACATTTAGATGAGATCTTATTGTAAATGTTTGTTAGAAAAGACCAAAAAGCATAAAAAAGCAGCGATCCCCTGTAGGATGAAGGTTACAAACCCAGTTAAATTTTGCAACTACAAACCTGTGAAGGCTTAGAAAATGTAAAAGTCCAGCATTTTTTGTGCTTCCGTAGTCCTGTTGTCATTTCATTACAGTTGACTGACAATAAGTCAGCACTTTTCCATCTCAGTGTTATACGGGTATGTTAGCAGCTCAATGTAAAGGGTATATAAGTGACTTTGATGTATAAGAGTGTAGGGTTTCTTGTTAAAAACTTCAATTAATGGAGAACAACTCATAGTTCTCTTTTGTAATGAACTCAGCTTAATCTGAAGGAATTTGCAGAAAGGATCTTGTCATTGATGCACACTTTAGCAACATTTAATTTCCATCTGCAAGTACACTGCAAATATGTAAATATGTCTCTGTATTTACCAATATTCTCTCAAAGAAAAATATGAAGACTTTTCACACACTGATGACATTATCCCAATATCACAACACAATGTGCTTTAAATTTAAAATTCAAATCTGCTTCATATAAATGTCACATTATCAAAGAATCAACACCTAGGCTTAAGATTATTTATAACACTGGCAGATTTAACATTTTAATTTGACTGCCATTTCGCTTTTGACTTGAATAAATAATAATCTTGGATAGAAAACCAGTAAGAATCCTAACTTGAATCTGGTAGAGAATTTGGATTAAAGGGCAATGGCAAGTCGACCTTTCATTCACAGACTTGGAGCTCATGGACAAAAAATATGTCAGAACTACCAGTGAAAACATCTAAAAAGGCTGGTTATTATATATGAGTCGAGATTTATTGCTTGAATGCCATAAGGCATTTCTAGTGACAGGGTATAAATAATTTTAAATCTAAGGTTTTACATAGGCTTCCCATTGACTCATGTCTGAATGAGTCTTTTGTGTGGCTTCAGTGTCGAACAAGCTCTGTGGCATGTGTTGTTGCAATGTAGAGATAATCTTCTCTTTCCAGGAAGTGGTCTAATTAACTCAGCGTTACACAAGAAAAAGATTAGACCATCTGTTAAACGGTTCTCTTCTCTCCATTGGGTTTCCTTTCACCTGTCTTAATCTTGTGACATTGTTAGCCAATTTTCTCTGTAGGAACATAGTGTTTCAACTGCTTTCCATTAGGTTGTTAGTTGAATCAAAGATCCTTTTCACTTGACCTAACCACAGAAAGTCCAAAGAAGAGTTCTTTTGTTGTTTTCTTTTTATAAATGGCTCATCTGCTCACCTGTATGGGTCGCGGTCTCTTCCAAATCAATTACTCGGCCAGACATTGTTGTGGTCAGCTACCTGTGCAAAAGAAATGTGATGTTGTTACTTTAATACTTTATTTTCATTCACCGAAGTTGAAACTCTGAAGCTACAGATGTAGAATCACTGAACAAAGCAAACAAAAAACACAAATCTTTAGTTTTAATTAAATTAGTGCAGTTTAAGAGGATTACAGGACTGCAATCAGATCAGTGTTTTGCTTGCCGTTGGCTCTCAAAGCAACTGTTAGTGCTGGTATGCATCCAAATCAGATGTAAATTTGTGTTTCGTTTACCATGCAATGCTGTGTCATTTCTGTGGCATCACTGTTTAAGCCAGTTGATGGTGTGACTCATTTTAAGCCAATATCTGATTGGATTAGGTGACCTATTGTGAGGAGTTTTCCATCCCTGCTTGCAGTCACGATGCTGATCTGGTTTAATGATCTTTATGACCATCATCTAGCTGCCAGTTGACTAATGGGGAGCTTTTTCCCACGAGCGAGTAGCTGCAGCATTTTCAAATGAAATCACATTTAATTGTTTCAGTACAGAGATAAAGGTCGACAACTAACTTTAGTAAGCAGCTGTGCTTTAATAAAGCACAGAGGGATGAGGAAATGACAACTCCAAAGAAGGAATTGCTTGTTCTGCCAAGAAGACTGAAATAAAAATGGATCCAATTGTGCAGCTTTCTTGTGTGGTAGCAGCAAAAATGCAAAACCGTCTAAACAAATATCCACAAACTTAAGCTGTATGCGGAATTAAAAAAAAAAGAACACTGAGGTGTAATAAATCAGCAACAATCTTCATGTATCAGCATTCTGTTGATTCCATTGTATCAATAAAAGCTGTTGATCTTACCTTTCACTGCCAGATAAAGTCCTCCCTTTGTGTCAGCAGTTAAACATGCACTGCTGTTCTCTCGATCACTTGTTGGAGCTATCTGTTGCTGGACCATGTGTGTTTTTTTTGTGTGCCTGCGTATGTTGTTTCCAGCCAATGAGATAAGTCTATCGGAGATTTTAAAAAAAGACCCAATAGACCAAACAGAAATAGAGCATAGATCCTAAGAGGATTTCACTTCAGGAATTAGAAGCCTCTGCTAGATAAAGGCCCTCACTGTACACAATGAAGAGGAAGAATGACAAGGTTACACTTTGTAAACCAAAGCAAAACTTCATTACTTTCTCCTTTTAATCAGCGTTGTAATAAAAATTCCTCTTACTGGGCATTGGTGAAAGCAATTTATATTCAAATATAAAGAGGAGAAGCTGCAGTATTGCAGTTCACTGGTATAAACGGCATGTTGGGAGTTAACTCAAGCAACAGAACCAAATATCCCAGAGATGAACTTTCAAATAAAAGAGAATTTGTCGGAAATTGAAACTTCTTCCAGGCATGAAGCTTCACACAACATGACCACATGATGCAAGTCTTTCAAAACAACATTGGCTACAGGCTAAGGAAGAACCAATGACGCTGGATCATGTGTTTCACAACTATTTTCAAAACAAATATTCCCATTGTTCACCTCATTCAGACTTTATTTTCCGTCACAGGAGCTTAAAATAAAAGGTCGAGGTTTAAAGTGTTCTCAAGACAATTTTTAAATACTTTTTTCAGATTTCTGAAAAACATTGACTTTGTTTATCCTAAAGGCTCGAGTCATGGTCAGACGTTTTACTATTTCATTCCTCTAAAATAACTATAAAAAGAAAAAGAAAAAAAAATCAAGAATCAAAGACATATAAGCTCCATTCAAGGGTGAATGAAGGGCAACGGTCTACAAGTTAAAACAAAACAGGACACATAGTCATATTGAATAAATTAGAATACAAGTCCTTATGAGTTTTTTGTTAGATAAAAGTACATTTTGAAAAATAAGCTTTTAATAGGTATTAAACATAGTTTTCATTAATTACACATTTCAACTTTTAAAAATAGATTTTCTTACTGATTAGATGTAATATTTAAATTTAAATATATTTTAATTAACTGTAATCACAATTAACATAAATAAAAGCATTCAAACATTCATCTGTGTGTAATTAATTTACATAACATGTCCCAGTTAATCATAAAGTTCCTGAAATAATTGGAATTTCTTCGTTATTCCAATTTTTTAACTGGGTCAATACATGCATATTTACATACATACTGTCAATATACATACAAAATGCCAAATGATAATTTCATTTATCATGGGAAATAAAACCAGAATACAGACAGACCTGTGGAATCAAGAAATCACCCAAACTGAACCTGTCTGACCGCATGAAGTAGGCTAAGAGATATCATAAGCAACACATCTAAATGCATCATACTTCATGGCTCAGTTTGGGAAAAAAAAGAAAATCAAGATAAGAAACAAAGTATCTGACCAAAAAACAAACAAAGAAAGAAAGAAAAACACACAATGAGTGCATCCTGTTACATGCAGTGTAAAACTATCAGAGCACTTCAGAAAAAATAACATCACATTCAAACATATGGTGCTCCAAGGGCACAATGGCAGCTCTGCCTACATGGCTTGGCTTGGTCTTCTCGATGATTCCTGCTGTCAACGAGAAGACCTGGAAGGAAAATATCAGCATCAGCTGTTCACTATAAGTTTGAATTTTGGAGTAGAATAATGATCCAAAATACAGCAGCAAGTCCTCCTCTATATCGCCACAGTAAATGTTTTGCAATGGCCTATTCAAAGTTCAGACCTAAATCTAAACTTTTTAAGGAATAACCTTAAAGAGACAGTTAACGTCTGAAAATGCCCAAATGTAACTGATATTAAATAATTCTGGACACAGGGACATTGTAGACTTCATATCTTATTTAATAAAATAAAGCATTATAAGAAAACTGCAACTTAAAAATACATAATGTCTAAATATTATTAGCATAAGTTAGTTGCAAGCATTTTTAAATAAAATTCTAATTTGTAAAGTGTGAGCAAGTGAGTATTGAGCATAAATGTAGTAGAGAAAATACAATTCTCTGGTATGTGGTGTGGCAATATGGTAGAAAAAACAAAGACTAAATGGAAAAATAAAGTTGTTATAATTATGTTGCTGTTCATCTTCTGCAGGTTTCAGATTAAACATGGTTAGTTTCAACTTCAGCTCCTCATTTTAGGACAGTAGGACTGAATGCATTTGCACAATTTCATCTGGAAAATTTCCAGACGCAGAAGGAAACGTCAGGTAGTTCTCCTTTGTGCTTCTGTCTCTCCCTGCATGAGTCATGAGAACTTTCTCTCCTGTTGAATCACAGCAGTCTTCACATTCAGATCACCTGTCCTGGGAACAGTTCGTGGAACGGCGTTTAACTTCTGTCCTTCGACTCTCTGTCTGTGCCCTGCATTTATTGGCTTAAGGGATTTACTGGACTTTTATGTTCAGGCACACAGGGAATGTATGTCAGGTTGGGTTACGCTACCAGATAAGCATCGGTTGCTTAAAATGGAAGTCAGCTGATTTTTTTTTTTTTTTGGGAATCTTTTTTTGTTTTAACTATCTGTGCCAGGATCAAATTACAACCCTAAATTAGACCTGCCAATCTATCTGCTTGTCAGCCTCAATAAGTCATAATATACAACATTAACTAACAGTAATGAAAGATTTTAAGAAAAAGCCAAAATGTGGATTTTGGTGCACATTTAATAAAGTACAAACATTCAACTGCAGAACATTTTTATGAAGACGTCATAGTCATATTTCTGAAAATATGTAATATTTTGGCTATTACTTTGCTTTTTCAAGCCCAAAAGGAGAATTTTGATGCATGTCTCTTTAAAAAGCAAAGACACAACAGCCTACTATGATAAAAGGAAAAGGAACATTACTTTTTTAACAGAAAAATACTCTTGTAATGGGAATTCCAAATGGAAAAATGGCCACTTACTGTCAAAAGGAACAGAATAAAAAGACTGGTCTTAATTTCCTCAAAAAAACAGGAAACTAAGAGACACAGAGAAAATCTGTGAAAGAAGAAACAATAGATTTATTGCTCCTGTGTAATAAGATAATTTTAGAGAAGTCAGCAGTCAGATCACAGAGGTAGTTTTTGAGCATAAAGTTTCCCAGGTAGTAAAATGTATTATTGTCCAGCAGATCAGTTTTCGCCTTTTAAATGTCAACTATCAGCACAAAACATCTGCAGACATCCAAAAATCCCTTCATTATATGAAATCTGAAACTGCTCTTACCAAATGTTTCTCTTGCATGTTTACCCACGATAATGAGCTGCAGCATCAGCAGTACAATTTAACTCTACTCGCTGCATCAACATTTTGCAAGTGAGCTGTTCACTAAAATAATTCATCCTGGCATTGGGAGGAATGGGAGTTCCAACGTCTGTGTGCAACAGAGTAGCAATGCTGATCAGACAGAAATGAGAGTGCAAACTTTAAATTTTTGCTTATATTTGTTTTCATTCTCTGCAGTGACAGTTATAGACTGCCTCACCACAAAGTGCTTTTAAATTTCTGGGTAAGGAGACAAATCTTTACACATATTTCTGTATTTCGGACACTGAAAGAAACATAACTATCATGACCTACAAGCACAAGTAAAACTGAGATGTAAAAGTTGTAAAAATGATGATATGCTGATTAATCAAAAATAAATTAAAGGTTTTTTTTTTTTTTTAATAAACTGTAATAATGTAGTTATATAGAGTAAGAGGGATAAAATATTTGATGATGAGCAGTTTTGGGGGGTTTATTAAACAAGCAGAATGCTGGTGGTTGTATTTAATTGTCTTTTTTTTTTTTTTGCAGATAGCCATGTTATTGAAATCTTCAGTCTTTTAAAACCTAAAACACTAGAGGTCAGTCTTTTACTTTTAGGATTTGTGTTTCTTGGTTACATAAAACATTAACTTTTTATTTAATGATTAACAGCTTTCATTGATCTTTTTCATCTTTAGTTAATTGTTCTCACCTTTAAGAAAAAGCAGTTTTATTAACCAATTTAGGCGCCAGTGTAATAACATGCGACTGATGTATGCAATAAGGAGGTTTCACATGTTTAATTTGATTTAAAAAAGTTTAATAATACTTAATTATCAATATTAGTAATGAAGTCCATTTATTTTACAGTATCAGCTTCTCCTCATCTCTGTTATTAATCATTTTTATTCTATTACAACAGAATAGTTGTAACTTTTGTCCAACTTTTTTGCCTGGTTAATTCAAGTTAGGGTCCTGTCTACAGTGATCCACAGGATAAAATGGACCCTGGACTGGTCTCTTCTTGCTCAGAGGCCAATACACACATACACACACACCTGAGGACAATTTAGGAAACCTGATTAACTTACACGCCACTCTTTGGCTTTGGGAGGAAGGAAGAAAGAAAAAGAGACACAAACTACTCAAAAAACATGACCAGATTGGGATTCAAGCTCAAAGTGCAATCAGTTCTTAATTTACTTCACTAACTGACATTTTATTCTAATTTATTTATTCTAATTTTTTTTAATCTTTATTATTTCACCTTTATTCTACCAGGAGAATCTCACTTTAAAATTTGACACTTCTTATGGGTCAAATAGATTCAAGAAATTTTAACAGCAGGGGGGCCCAATTTATTTTTTTGTCATGGGGCCCAAGATTTCTGGCGGCGCCCCTGGCAGCAATACACACAGTTTCAAGAAGCAATCAAAGATAGCGTTGCTAAAACACAAGTGGATAATTTTCAGTTTTTAATGTCATTGGGTCACAGTGATCACAGCATCAATTGGTTTCTAAAAGTAACAAAGTAAAGAGATGTAAGAAACTATTTAAAAGGAAACTATGTTTCTAGGACATGTTGAGACAGCTCTACAGTTCAATCAGGGTGCAAGAAAGAGCGAGACTTTCAACAAATAACAGGAAGGGTGAACAGAGATCTACAACTTTTCTCTGTTTTATTTATTTTTTTTTTAGTTTTGTTGTCTTGATCTGAAAACGTTGGTAGTCTTTGGAAAATCTCAGAGGGATTTATACGTTCTTGAATCTACACACAACATTGGTAATTTCTAATATAAGATGCTAAATATTATTTAAAATGTCAATATTGTAACTGTTTTTTCTTTTATTTAAAATGTTAGAAAACGGTTTTTGCAGCATCTTTCCATGACCTTATGTCACCTTTGGTCTTAGAATAAATAATTAAAACAAAGGCAGGAAGGGTAAAAATATGTTTATAAGTTTCAGTAGTTCAAAGATCTATTAAAAAATTTACTTTTGAGATAATTTAGGACAATCAAATAATCTCTTCTTGCAATGAGAGCAGTGAGTTTTGCTCAGGTTCACTGATTGAACTTCACTTTTGTGCGCTCTTTATGACGCACCAACACCACTGTGTACCTGTTTAGTTTATAAATATAGATTTACGTCTGCCAGCATGTTCCGCCTTAACAGAGTCTACAAAAAGAGAACATCAGGTGAGGATAAGAAAGATCTGTTATGTTTAAAACGTTTAAGTTATTCTGTCACCAAAGTCTCTGTTACAACTGTTACAAGTGGTAGCTGGTGTAATGTGTGCTTCTATGACTAATAAATATTTCTTGCAGGATACCCTTTGTATGTGTAATTGGAAATGTGGCATTTCAAATATGCCTTTTATAGTTTTTGCTGTAATGTTTCTTTACACCAAAGTGTTTCTCACAAAGGACAGAGAGGCAGAGAAGAAACATGACGTAAAGGTGTGGAATGTAAATAGCCCAAATTACAATGTTATGAATGTAAGCCTGGAAGATTTACATGTATATATCTTTCTCTTTGTTTCTCCCACATGCTGTGTTTTAGGTAAGTTAAATACGCCATTTGTTTTCCTTATACACCTCTGGTGACTGGATTATGTGCACATTCCTTGGATACAGTTGGAGAGCTAAAAAAAGCACCACCTATTCCTGTTTCTATTTATCATGCACTTGATAATGGAAACATGGGCAAAAGGCATCAAAAGTCATTTGTCAACAATTATGTTTCACGGAAGTTTATGCAAGCTTTAGATGCCACAATGAGATAACAATCAAGGAATGAGGGCAGGTACAGCTCAGTCATAAGTTTACTCAACATTGACATGAATGTCATTTTACCATGCATTTTTAGTTATTTCTTAATCATTTTTTTCATATTTCTTAAATTATTTTTTAAAACAGAGAATACCAGTTAAAAAGGAAGTATAGTTTGATGAATAAAGTTCTCCTATCAGGCATCTATGTCAAGCTAGCAGTTTAGATTTAAAACTATCACAAGGGTGTGTACAGCCCTTATGTCAATGCTACCAACACGTGAATTGGATGGTTCAAGGATTAAATGGGAGAAGGACCTGAGAAGCAGCTATGGAGAAACTTGTGCAGACAGGGGGTCACCTCTATCTTAAATGCTAGATTTACTAGGCCAGCCTGGCCACTGGCTTCCAACACAAATACGTTTGATTCTCATCTCTCTTCACTGTTCCGCCTGGAATTTCTCCCATTGAAGTAGAATTTCAGCCAGGTTAATCAGCGAACAGAAAGAGAAGATGTGAATGTCAATATTAGTTTTCTGCACTGTTTTAGAAATGTAGTCCGCCTGTAGTTTTAGGAATGGCAGCGGAGGAAGTAAACGCAGCTGTTCAGTTCATGTTCCAAATATTGAAATGACATTACCAGCCGCCTTGTTCCGTTTGTAACTTCTCTCTTTGCAGTGCAGGATGGTTGTTTTTAGTGCAGGCAATTTCCGGTAAGCTTCATAGCATCAAACCAGCGCATATCGTATGTCACAGACAAATGTTAGCAACTGGATAAAAATTAAAACTTGAACAGAGTCCACACCTCCAGCAAATGATCGTTTCTCAATATCCAAGCGTCAGAACCCTCTGTACAAAACAAAGCTTAGTACAGAGGCTAGATTTAAACTACAATTCAGCTTTTTGCATCAGCTGTATTTTATCCTGTGTAAGTTACATAAACGTAATTCCAGTGTTTCACCTCTTTGTTTTACATGTGGCATGGAGGGCATTCCTCCAAACCAGTGTGCTAAACTGTAGGGCTTTTGGCAGTGGGTTCTATCATTACCTGGGTCTGATCAATATACCTCATTGATGATGAATCGGGGTGTTGCTCTATGAATAAGGTAGGCCTCATTTAAAAAAATACACTGTATGTCTTGTTTTATTTTATTTTATCAGTGTGATTGTTTTATGGAGTGTGATGCAGTTATGGAAAGCTTTTTTGAAAAAAATGAAATGAAAAAATTACAGTTGAAACCCTTAATGCCTGGGAATTAAGTTGGACAACTAAGAGACTACAGGTAATGTTGGTCCTTGGTATGTTTTGATAGTTTGTTTTAAGACTGTCATTGAGCTGAAAAAGGACATAATGTCAACTTATAGCAGATTTTCTTTATTTCAAACTAAAGAAATAAACAAAACCAATCTATATATATTTAATCTGTTAGCCCGCTCTTCAAATATCACCACAAGCTGCTTCTGATCATCAGACAATGCATCTTAATTAATCCTTAACTTTTTGTCATGTCACTGTAAATATATTCCATGTTATAACTTGATTTCATCTTGTCAGTTAGTAACTGTAACCTCCACCCCTCACCCCCAAACGTTTTCAGAAAAAATGTCCCCAAGCAAGCAAAACAAGACGACTTTTACTTGCCAGAACTGGAAGGCGTCATTTAATTTGGTTGCGTTTCCTGGAAGGCCTGGCTTTAAAGATTAGAACAACAACTGTCGGTGTTGTTCTAAACACTGATAGTGTTTACACACAGAAAATGAAGAAAAGTTCATTTTCTGTGTGATTTTGACATCAGTGATCTGAACACCAAGTTGTGTTCTGTGTCACATCTAGTTGTTGATTTAGGGTTAAGTTTAAAAACTTAGACTTCAATACTCCATCATTTTTGTAACTCAACATGCTGAAGCAGAACAGACCCTCATCATGATGTCACCACCACCATGCTTGACAGTTGACATGTTTATAGGTTTGGAAACCTAACCTTCACACCTTTGAACATACATTTAGTCATTGTAACCCTGAAACTTTGCCTTTTAACTTGTCCAGCTTCATGCATAAAATGATTTTGAAACAGAATAATGATCCTAAATATGCATTGAAACTAATTTTGGTATGGAGAAAATTATGTTTCAGGGATTGCCTCTCCAACAATCCTGTTGAAAATGGAGAGACTTTGTTTAAAAGAAAAGTCTGCAGCAAGAAAACAGACTTTTAAAATGGATAAAAGAATCCTGAAAGGAAAAGTGATCTAATGTTCAACCAGACTAATACAATGAACTTGATGACGACTAAAAGACTGTGGTTGAGGTGCATGATGTTAAGAAGCTTTTAACTAAATATTTCTGAGGGCGCAAGTATGTATTTTACCCTGAATCCATATTTTTTCTTTTCGCATTGGAGAATATCTATCATAAAACAACAAACTATAAATGTTAATATAATTACTATGGTTTATTATATCAGTATAATAAACTAGAACCTGCTGTTCCAAAGAAAGGTTCACAATGATTCTCAGAAAAGCTTTTTTCCCCCTAATTATATCCTGGAAAAACAGTTTAAATGCATCATTATCACCTAAATAAATGTATTATTCATGTCTGTGTTTTACAGTATTTAAAGCCTAATTTCTAAAGAGTAAAACAAATATTTTCTTTATGACAAAATTGTTAATTAGCATGAAGGATTAGCAACATCAACTCTTCAATAAGGTAAACTGCCTTTGGATTGCATGCATCATGCATGCTAAATTTTCTGATCTTAGTCTGCAAATCAGAAGACATTTCTGAAACTTTCCTCTGTTCTGACCCAGGCCTATGTGGAGTTTTCCTTTTCAGTCATTCTTGGACACAAAAACTTCCACTGTTATGACATCTGCTAGTGATTACGTTGCTAGCGTAAGAATCCAGACATGCTCTTTCACATGGCCAAAGTAAACACATGTTTGTTCCTCTTAATGGGGAAGTTTCATTTCCTGGTCACTCGCCACATTTTAAGCCAACCCTGAGGAATTCCTGGTGGAGCCTCCTGCTGCGTTTTGTGGCTCTGCTCTGTGATGAGTTTTGAAGTCATTTAATGGAAATTATAAAGGTGATTCCTGTAAGAGGCCTGTTTTTTTCCGTTGACTTTCTTTCCCAGCAGTGCTGTAAAGTAGAGGTCAAAATATGCTTTGCAATGAAACAACAGCTTCTCTTTCAAACTTGGAGAGATACACCTTGACCTGATTTCCCCAAATACTGGTACTTTCTGCAGGCAAGTCTACACAGGTGTTAAATTATGCTTACGGCTAACATTCCTTCCTGTACATTTCTTTAAAGTTCAAAACAGCATCAGTTCATCACTTTTTTTATTCTTTGAAAAACACAAATGACAAAGTCCTATTGACTGAAATTACTGTTTGAACAAAAACAGAAAAATAAATATCATTCTTATATCTTTATACTTGCTACTTTACATCCAGGTGTTTTTCAGCCCGGGTCCTCAGGTCCCACTGTCCTGCATGTTTCAGGTGTTTCCTTCTGCCACACACCCAAGTTTAATGAATGGATGATTAACAGGCTTCTGCAGAATGTGATGAGATGCCAGAGGACATGAATCAGGTGTGCTGAAGCAGAGACACATTTAAAATATGAAGCACTGTAGGCCATGAGAACCAGGATTAAGAACCACTGTTAAATCTATTTAATAGTAAAGTCGGTGTTGTTTGAGATACACCTACTTGAAGTTTTTCATGCTTCTCAGTCAATAATTGAAGTTATCCAATGAAATCCATTAAAATATTATGCATTTCACTGATTTTGACACAGCATCTCCGTAAAACATATTTCTGAGTCTTGTGCTAGAAAGAACAGCCTGAAATGATGTTAATTTTATAATAATTTGACTTTTATAATGTTAATTGCCCTGCAGGAGGGTAATTCACTACATGAATTCTCGTAAAATGCAGTCTCCAGTTTTAGTTTGAATAAACCCTTTGAGTATTGCACCGACAAACTCAGCTTAACACCTTCATGTTGTATCGATGCTCATAGTGAACTGCATAGGTGTCAGTAGTGCTGGAACCTTTTCACAGTTTGTTGCGTACAACCGCAGACTGTTGGGAGGATTTCATCTAATAAATGTGCAAAAGTTTGAGGGATATGCTGCTTTTGCCAGAGACAGTAAATAAGCTACTTGAAACAAAGAATACATGAAATGTCTTTAAGTAAATAAAAAATGGACGGTGCGGGTTAGAAACAAAAATGCAAACCCAAAAGAGGCAAAAGACACATAAAAGGTTTTTTCATCCAAATGTCATGTCTGCACAGATGCTTGCCAGTTGTAGCGTCTGAAAGGAAATGAATACTGGTCTGAGCCACTTTCAAAAACGGTTTTTCTTTGTGATTCATGGTGAGCAATGATCTTTCTTTTCTAAATGTTTTCCAGGTTATACAATGGTGCAAATGTCCTAACTATAGCAATACAATTAAATACCAAAAACATAAGAAAATAGTTATGTTTAGGTATTCGATTACAGAAAAATGTAATCAAGGATAAAAGCATTGACTTACTGTTAGTGTCTTTCATGCAAAATTCTTATTCATCCATTGGTTCAAATTTATACCTAAGAAAATATGAAAGTTTAAGCTCTGATATTATCTCAGCTCCGGAAGAGGACGTTTTTACAACAAAGTTATAACCATTTTAACATAAAATACAAAAGAGAAATAAAAAAATATCATGAAGCATGACTGCAATGTGTCTTAATGGCTGCATGACGCATGAAAAAAGGAACAGCTGGAGTTAAGGTTAAGAAACGTCACAACAGTTTGTAATAACTCCAGTAACAGGAAACAGTTTTGCATGTCCTGAATTGGGTCTTGACTTACTGAAAATGTTTGGCTATGTTCAGTAAGAAAATGGTCTTGCAAACTAGATTAAAATTAGTTTATTTTCTTGTTGGGCTTGCTGAGATTGAATCTCATTTAGGAAAGTTTTGTGGTCAGCATAAATGAGCACAACTAAAATTGCATAGTATAATTTGAGCTTCAGCTAACTTTGTACATGTTGAGTGCCACATAATTTTGGAAAGAGAAATATTTAAAAGTTCAGGAAAACCTCATGCGAGCCCATTCTAAGGAAATGTTTAGACATGGCGACCCAGGGTTCATGTGGGGGGAAACGCATGAACACATCTGTAGGCCTGTGTATATGCATAAAAAGCTGGTAGTATATGGGCTCTGATAGGACTAACTTTCATGCTGATTCAACAAAGAAGTGATTCAGAGCATTTGCAATGGACACCAGTTTATCAATTAACTTATCCTCTAGTTTCAGCTCCTTAGTTTCTCTACTAATTGTATACTGTCTTGTTATATATCATATTTCCTTACTTATTATAATGACTGAACAAAAAATAGTAATGAAATCTAGATTTCTTTTACAGTCTTGTTTCTATGTCAGTTACAAAGTGACCCTTTTTGTTTTAGGTATTATTATAGGAGCCTGGTCATTTCACACTTAATCTGGGAAGATTATAATTACTAGCTTTTCCCTGTAGCTTCTGTGAGATGCTTGTTGAACATCCTCCACTTGTAGACTATTTACTGTACAGTGGAACGTGTTATTTCATATTTGTTTGACAGACTCTTTAAATCCTTCTCTGACTCACAAACTTAATCAGTTTTCTTTTCTTCAGATCTCAAGCTTCTTAGCATTGTTATTATATTCATCAAGTGTGTGTGTGTGTGTGTGTGTGTTAGCTGTATCAGTGAACACCAAATCTAAAATTAGGTTGTTATTTGGGATATACACTGGTATAAATGACAGAAAAATAAATGTAAAAACGTTTTGAGCCTGGAGACAGTAAGAAGCTTTAAAAAACTCATTCTGCAAAGGTAGAAATTCAGTAAACATCAAACCCTTCTCCAATTTTGATCGAGAAAATGTTGATCCAGAAAACTGGAGAAGGGGTTGGATTTTGTAGAACAAGCTCTGTTCTTCTTTTTGATTTAAAGTGCTCAAATAAAAAAAACATTTGTTCTTTCATTCACTCGCATATAGATCATCTGAAAATTACAGATGTAATTTTCCTCTTTGTCATCTTCCAATTCATAATCTGCAGTGTTTCTGACATTGAGAAACAAGAGAAAGTCATATGAGACAGGGCGAGGTGGCGCTCAGTCAGCAGGTGAGTGGACTCCTTTACTTCACCCTGTTTGCTATTGTGAGTGTTTCTGTTGCGTAACTGCACATCCTTCATCTACGTACAGGAAGAAGGGAAAGACTAGTCAGCTCTCACTCACATACATTTTTGTCCAGCCTCTGTTTTAGTGTTGATAACCGTTTGTGGATGTTAGTCACTATTCTGCTGTTATTGTTTCCGTTTTTGAAATATGACGTTGTTCATTCATTCATTTATTCATTCATGCATTCGATCATTTGTTTATTTTCCATACTGGTTTTGTCTGGCTGAGGGGAGGGGCGAGTGGGCGGGGTGAGTGGGTGGTGGGTGGTGGGGGCTTTTTCCAGTGTCTGGAAGCTTTTTCAACACCACAGGGAGGAGCTGCAGAAGCATGCTGCAAAAACGGGAAGGGCTGCTGTAACAACGAATGAACAAAATAAAGGAAAAATGTCAACTAAAGATTCACAATTTTTACCTATAGTTGTCTGATAAACATATAATAAAATGGTAGATTTATATCTATCACTGCTCCCAACAAAAGTAATAAGTTCATGTTTTCCATACATGCTGACTGGCATTCGTACAATTATCTGCTCTGTTCTTACTCATTTTTAAAGAACATTTGCACTATTATTGCACGTCTGTTTTTTTACACTGATATGTGATATGTAAATAGTCCAATGTGCCTATTTCTGTTATAGTTATGTACAGTATAATTATTAATCTTGTTTTTTATATATATATATCTTGTTTAAAAACTTGAAGCACTTCTTTTGTGAACCTTTATATTTGGTGCTGCTCTTACACCTGAATTTCCCAATAAAGGTTGTTTCTATTCTATTCTATTCTATTCTATTCTATTCTATTCTATTCTATTCTATTCTATTCTATTCTATTCTATTCTATTCTATACTATTCTATTCTATTTTGTTCTGTTCTGTTCTATTCTATATTCCTTCAGAAGACCAAAGTACAGTAAAAACTGTTCTTCTGCGTGTAATTTGATGTCACTCTTAATACAATAGTGATGGGAATTTCAGCTCTTCTGGCTCGACTCACAAAGAAGAGCCAGACATTAGCATAATTTGGCAAAGAGGATGTTTTACATAAATCCTGTTGCATACAATGTTCCCTATATGAGAAGCCTTCCTTATTTGTATGTATTTGTTCTGTTACGAAAGCACACATTCTTACTTTTGCATAATATTTAGTCAAAATTTGAATCAACAAAACCAAAAGAACAAAACACTCCAACCAAATCTTCCAAACAGACCCCTTACAATAATTTATAACAATCATATAATATCTTTACTCTTCAGCCAGATGCTGCTTCTCTTACAGCTGTCGGTTATACTTGTGGGTTTTTGTGATGTACTCTGGCTACTCACTGAGGGGATGGACTCGCCTGACTGTTGTGTCTGTCCCTCTCTCTGTTTTCACATAATGGTGTGTTCCCACATCCTCACCTGTGATTGGCCAAAAGGCTGCCGTGCTAATCAAAACAAAGTTCTGCTGTGAGCAGAGCTGTCACACTGAGAGTGAGAACTGAGCAGAAAACGGGGGCAAAAGTGAGGAAGCGGCTCCCATGCGGCTCCCATGCTCATCCAAAGAGAGAGCATGGGAGCAACATCTCTCCATTTCTCAGATGTTGTGCTGCTTGCTTTGCTGTTGTGCTTTTAGCTCCGCCCCTTATTAAGAAGAATGACCCTCAGTGAGGCTCTGAGGGGGTGCACGGGTAAAGCACAGCCCACATATGGAGGCCTTAGTCCTGGACGCAGCCGTCACAGGTTCGAGTCCCGGCCTGATGACCTTTGCCCCATGTCTTCCCCCTGTCTCATTACCCACTTTCCTGTTGATTCACTATCAAATAAAGGCCTTTAAGAAAGAAAAAAAAAAGTTGTATCTGAGAGCCGAAGCTGTTGCAACTGACCCATTACAGAACAAGCACCATCATGAAGACCAAGGAGCAGCAGACAGGCAGGGAGGAAGCTGTGGAGAAGTTTAAAGCAGGGTTAGGTTCTAAAATAACATCCAAGCTTTGATCGTCTCCCAGAGCTCTGATCTATCTATGACTTAAGCATGGAGACAGGGTGGACCATGGTGCCTCTGGAGGAGCAGCAGATATTCACCGCTGAGGTGAACTTCTATTAGCTGTGAACTGCACTAATTTGCCCATTTCCACTGAATGCCAAGAAGAAAGCCAAGATTGTGAAAAATACATAGAAGGTCTTGTGCAATGTTTTCCAGAAGACATGCAGGGAACACAGAAAACATGTAAATAGACATGTTATGAATACATTAATCCAAAATTTACATTTTTGTCCAACATGTGAAACAGTAATGTGTACTTAAACGCTGTCCATCAACCTGAATCCACCACTTTGATTGTGTAACATGGTGGGGGCTGCATCATGCTGCAGGATGCTATTCTTCACAATGGAGCTAAAAACAGGCCAATCCTGGAAGAGACCGGGAGACGTTTACCTGAGACTCATCACAACAAAGATGGAGCAGATGAGGTTGTGTACCAACCATTACTGACCTGTTAAATATGCTCTTATTATTAAAATGGATAAACTAAAGTGATAAGAGGACCTTTTATTTGAGCATTTTTCCTTCTTTTTTCTATAATATAGGCATTCACAAAGATTTTATACATTTATGTTTTTCTTTGTCATTGTAAAGTACCACAAACAACTATTATATAAAAGGGTAAATGTATTTGTTAAAATTGGAATATTACTATCTCTTAACTCTGGCCTTTCAAAATATGAGGAGTGCTAAATGTAATATTTCTATATGTGTTTCTACATGGAGAGAGTGGGTGGGTGGGTTTTATTTTTGAAAGAAAAAAGAAAAGGAAAAGTATTGTACACTTGATGTAGATTTTGTATGGATATGCATCCGGAATAAATATATATATACAAAAAAATTGGAATATTACTACAAGCTCTTTCTGAGACAGATCAATTGCATTGTTAATGATGCTAAAACCGTTTTTAGAACAATACATTTTTTCCTCTGTTTTATTAAAATACTGTGTCTAATTTATTGCTAAAAAAGTTGTGAGAAAAATCTGCGGCCCGTCGACAAGGACTTTAAAATGAACAGTTTTGCCCCTGTGGCAAAAGGTTTGAACTCTGCTCATCTAAATCAAATGCCTTCGAATATGACAAACAATACAGTCTGATAAATACTTAATCCCTAAACTGAATCTATCATCAACAGAGACATGATGATCAAATTTTACAGAAGACAGCACTTGATTATAAAAAGGAGAGGATGGGTATATTAATACAACCACATAAATTTGGTCAAACTTCCAGCAGGCTTATCACCATAGAGCCATGGCTTCAGTCTCTCTGCTCCATAGGCCACCGGAGGCTTTTGTTTTGTCTGCTGCGGGCCCTCAGTGCCTTAACAGCAGATCCTGACACACTGGTCTTCAGTTCAAAGACAACACTGCATGGGAGATCAAAGTGCAGCCAGTCTTGTACGCACACACACAAACATGTTCATTGTGCTCCTGCGAACAGCACTCATGATAACCATGTCTACAACATCCGTCGCCCACTTGCAAATGCTCACTGTAACACAAAAGCTCCGACTCCACGTGGCCCTGGCATTGATCAAAGGGAGGAATGTGATAGATACAGGGCTGATAAGACGGGAAGAGAGACGAAGAGAAAAAAAAAGGAGGCGGGAGTTTCACTTCAGTAATCAAGCTGATGTGTGTGGCAATAACTCAAGATAAGACCGAGACAATTCTAGCTTGGACACATCTGATGACATTCCATACAACGCTGTGACAGGACGTATACACTGCAACGCGTCTACGACACGTACTGAGCTCTAGTGGTGTAAAATCAGAAGGCTTTATGACACGAAACCATATTTCTTCACAAGATTAAACTTATTTTTTAAACCCAGCCCTCTTGCTATTCATGTAAACTTAGTTAAATCATTCTTTTAGGAACTTAAATGTCTAGCAACTGTAATCTGCAGCCAAGGTTAAACATATGAGGGGCCGTTTAGGACAAAATTTACGTTTTGTCTCTCACACACTACCAAAACCTCTCGCATACTCCAAAAAA